>CM035161.1:98436777-98717104 GCA_020205615.1 Panax quinquefolius
ATTGTTGTTTCAATAATTGTCACTACATAGTATTTTCCATTAACGGAGCAATAATTCATATTATTTGAATAATATTATTAGATAACATTATTGGCAATGTCTAGAAAGTTCTGTCTAAGGAGAGGTGTGGTCACCTAATTGGGCGCTAGTAAGGAGAAATCCTTATTGGAAAGCCCACTCTTTCCTGGGAACGACCTGGTTGCCAGTGTTGTGATTCTGTAATATTATTTGTGAATAATTAATTATTGATTAATATGATAAGAAAAATATTAATTTTATGTGGATATAGATGGAGAAAATTTTAAAGTGACAATTGTTGAAGTGTTGATATTTTATCTTTTCTGATAAAATAATTCATTTAAATATATTATTATATTATAATAATATAATAATGGTGATATTTTTACAATGAATGTGTGATATATGAATAAATGAGGAGGAAGAGTATTTTTGTTACAAAAAATGTTAAAAACATGTTAAACATGTCGGTGGATCCCATTTCTTGACTGAAATTTGATTATAGCCTATAAAATCGTCCGTTTGTGGATTTCAGTCAACTTCTGCTTGAAATTTGGAAAAACTTAAACTTAAAAAGTTGTAGAGAATTGAATTTCCTATGGAATGGACATAAGATTCGATTTTTTCTGATAAAAGGACTATTAATTATGAATTATTGAAGTTCCGGAATATTGGTTTGAATTGATTTTTGGGTTATAAAATAGTTTTTTCATGAAAAACGTTTTTTGGTGGGTGAATGTGCTAGATTTTGATGTGGTAGGCTAAGGAAAATTTAATTAAAAATAATAATATTTTATTAAATTTTCTGCTTTGGTGTTTTAAGCATTTTCTTATAAATAGGGTGCTTAGGTTAGAATTGAAAATCACACCAGAAACTAAAGATTTCTCTCTCTATATTATCGAGCGTATTCTTGTGAGTATTTTGATACTTTGAGTGTTGCTATACGGTGCAAGTTCCTTCAAAGACTATATCCAAATATTCCGGTTAAATCTTGTCTTTTCGAGGTAAGGGATATTTTTTTTTTATAAATGATATTATTTCTTTCAATATCATTATGCCGAAATATTGATAAGATTTTTCTTGTGAAATTTTTGTCATTTAGTGTCGGGTTTACTATTCACGTATATGACCTTTATTCACGATATCTGACATTATTCACGAAATATCGATACTAATTATTCACAGAAAAATTAAATTTTCATTTTTGTCCAAAATATCTATTATAGATACTAACTTTGATTGTATCCATGTTTTGATCATTCTTGAATTTTACTTCACTATGGTTATTTATGAAGTATTTTTGAACTTGGATCGCTTTAAAGTACGAATCCTTATTATTTGTTCTTTTGTTTCACTGGATTCGTTTTCTTTAAAATATTTTTCATCATCCTCAGTCCTAAATGACGATATTACTAAATATCTTTGGTCTGTAGTGCAAAGATGGTTGATTTTCTTATGAATATCTTTGGCTCGTAGTGCAAAGATGTATAGGTGTTGAGATGAACATGACCAACTGATGAATATCTTTGGCCTGTAGTGCAAAGATGAATATTTAATTCAAGATGTTTATTGATTGATGTTACAGGGATAAAATATTGATGAAAAACTTTTAAATTTATAGAAGAAAGTAGATTTCATTCTCTACGTAACTCTTCTAATGAATTATTATTTCTGCTGCGAATATTGATTTAAAACTTGTTGTCTATTGTATTCTATTAGATTTTTCCCTGTTGAGGACTAACGATAATTTATTCTATATTATCTTAGTCATAACATTCTTTACTGGGCTAGTTTAGCTCACCCTTTTCCTTTTTGTTTCATTTTTCTTCTCAGGAGGCGAGAATGTAGCGAGTACTAGTCGGGGTATGGAATGAAGGTTCTAGAAAGTCGTTTATGTAGTCCTCACTATTTTGTAAAATAGTGTATCAATAATTGTAATAAGGACTTATTTGAGTGGTTATATTGTCTAGAAGACAATATTTATTTTAAACTCACAGTTTGTGTTATCGTATTTTGCACGACAATTGTATTAATAAAGTTGTAGTTATTTCTATACCATGTATTTGGCGACTCAGAATGGGTGTTGTATACCTATTTTGGGGGCGTCAAAGTTGGTATCAGAGCTTAGGGATATGATCTCTGGCGGAGATCGGGGAATAGAACTAGGAGGGGAGAGACGAGTAAATCCTTCGCTAGTGTGTCCTACCTAAGCTTATTTGTTGGTTGGTCAGAATATAGGGATATTATGTGATATCATTTCTTTAATTAACCCTTATTTTATGGCAGTATTTAAGAATAGCGACTGAGAATGTTAACAGTGGAGTAAATGAGACCGTGGAGACACCTTTACCCACCAATGAGGAAAACGTAATATGTGTCGACAATGTTCTCTCCGTAAATAACACCACCGATCGACGATGAACGATGGAATGTTTAGAAGCTTTTTGCGATTTCATGCAAAATCGCACGAAGGAGACTCGTGTACAAAATACAGGTGGAAATGATAGCAACGAACGACGGTTTTGTCAAACAAGCAAGCTTCAAAGAGTTGGGACCACTAAAATTCTGGGGAAAGCCAGATCCGATTATGGCAAAAATGTGGGTCAAGCAAATTACCGAGATATTCGATATCTTGGAATGCACGGAGGAACAGAAGGTTCCATTCGGCACCTTTATGTTCCGTAACGAGGCAAATTACTGGTGGAAATCTGTGAAGCGTACCCATCTAGCCGCACTCAGCATGTTTTGGGAAACGTTTTAGAAACTGTTCAATGACAAGTACTTTCTTGAAATTATTCGTCATATAAAGGAGGTAGAGTTTATTAGACTGGAGCAGAACAACATGACGGTGTCCTAGTATGAGGCGAAGTTCGCGGAGTTATCCAGGTTTGCACCTCATTTGGTGGAGAATGAGGAACGTATGACGCGGATGTTTCTGAGAGATTTGAAACCCGACATACGTCAATATCTCATTTCTCATAAGTTTTCTTTGTATTCAGATGTTGTCAACAGGGCTCAATTATTTGAGCGAGATAACGAGTATGTTCAACCAAGGGACCACAACCAGGGTCATACCGGTGACAGCAGTCATCGGAATAACGATAACCAGCGGGGAAAGAAAAATACGGACAAAAGCGGTAACCACTCTGGTGGTAATCATGGCCATAAAAATAGAAGAAGTAAGTTGGGGGGAGATTTTAAAAAGAGGAGATTCAACAATGACAATGTGAAGACATCAGCACTAGCAACAAATTGTTCTAAGGGAGGGGAATGACCACCAATTGTATGCTATAAATGCGGAAAAGAGGGACATATCAGCCCAAACTGTCCACAACAGTTCAAGGTATGTTATAATTGTGGAAAGGAAGGACATATCGCTCGAGATTGTATGATAAAAAAACCAAGTCCAGCGGGGATGGTGACTTAAAAGGTTGTCCCAGAAAAGTCAAAGTCAACGGTTCCTGGAAGAGCGTTTATCATGACTGGTCAAAATGCGAGGAACCCAAACGAGGAGAGCACGGGTAAGCTAATCATAAATTTTTGTGAAGTTTATACCTTACTAGATACTGGTGCTACCCATTCATTTATCTCTCGTGCTTGTGCTCAACGTTTAAACTTGACTCCGGAAAAATTAGACTTTGACTTATCTGTGGAGACTCCGTTAGGAGAAACTTTCATTACATCCACTATTTATAAATCTTATTTGATCCAAGTTGGCACCATCACATTACCTATTGATCTTATCTCTTTAAAGATACTTATTTTTGATGTGATTTTAGAGATTGATTGGTTAACTACTCATCATGCCAAAATTGAATGTTTTCATAAGGTTGTTAGTTTTTATATTCCTAACCAACCTGTTGTATGAATTCAAGCAACTAAACCACTAAAATCAATCACTGTCATATCAAGTCATAAAGCTATTCGTTTATTGAAAAACGGATGTCAAGCTTTCTTAGCCCATGTTATGGATTTGAATAAAGACACGTCAGATTTGAATAATATTTCTGTTGTTAGTGAGTTTCCTAAAGTATTTCCTGAAGAACTTCCCGGTCTACCTCCAAAATGTGAAGTTGAATTCTTTATTGATCTTGAACTTGGTACAAAGCCCATTTCTAAAACCCTATATCGAATGGCTCCTATTGAACTTCAGGAGTTAGAAGTCCAACTACAGGAGTTGTTGGACATTGGTTTCATTCGTCCTAGTACATCTCCTTGGGGTGCTCCTGTCTTATTTGTAAAGAAGAAAGACGGGAGTATGTGACTTTGTATTGACTATCGAGAATTAAACCATGTCACCATCAAGAATAGGTATCCGTTACCTCGCATTGATGACATGTTTGACCAGTTGCAAGGAGCATAATTCTTTTTAAAGATCGATCTTCGTTCTGGATATCATCAGCTGAAGATTAGAACCGAGGATATTCCAAAGACCCTTCGAGACTCCCCAGACGGCATTATGAATTCTTAGTCATATCTTTTGGAATGACTAATGCTCTTGCGGCTTTCATGGATATGATGAACCGAGTATTCAAGGAATATTTGGATCAGTTTGTTGTTGTCTTTATTGATGACATCCTCATATATTTCAAAAGTCATGAAGATCATGAGCACCATTTGAAGCTGGTACTCCAAAGGCTTCGTGAAAATAAGTTATATGCCAAGTTGAAGAAATGCGAGTTTTGGCTTGAGGAAGTAGCATTCCTTGGGCACGTGGTGTCAAAACATGGAGTATCTGTTGACCCGATGAAAATTGAAGAAATACAAAGTTGGGAGAAACCAAAGTCGGTGACCGAAGTACGTAGCTTTCTGGGCTTAGCTGGTTATTATCGGAGATTCGTGGAAGGATTTTCTCGAATAGCTACTCCGTTAACTCAGCTGACTCAGAAGGATACAAAATTCATATGGAGCGAGGAATGCGAGAAGAGTTTTCAAGAGCTCAAGAGGAGACTCATTTCGGCACCTACTCTGACAATACCATCTGGTTCGGATGGATTTGTTATCTACAGCGACGCTTTAGGCAAAGGGTTAGGATGTGTTCTCATGCAACATGGGAAAGTCATAGCCTGTGCCTCGCGACAACTTAAAGAATATGAGAGGAATTATCCTACTCATGATCTAGAGTCAGCGGCAAAGATCGTTTTCAGCGCTTAAAGATCTAGAGGAACTATCTATATGGGGAGAAAGTGGAGATATATTCAGACCATAAAAGCCTCAAATATTTCTTCACCCAAAAGGAACTCAATATGCGGCAACGACGTTAGCTCGAGCTGTTAAAAGATTACGAACACACCATTCAATACCATCCTTGAAAAACGAACGTGGTAGCTGACGCGTTGAGTAAAAGATCATATGCGGGAACGAGTGTGATGTTGTCAACACAAACGCCCATTTTGTGTGATTTACAAAAGATGAAGATAGCATTCAAAACTCCGGGGACCCATGCGATGATGTCAAGTATACGCATAGAGCCGACTTTAATCGAAAAAGTTAAAGTTGCTCAAGCCACGTAATCGTGAGTCGATGCATATGAAGAAGAAAGTACAAGAATGTGTTATTCCAGAAGCAAGAATCGATGAAGAAGCAATACTTTGAGTCCACTCCAGACTTTGTGTTCTTAACGACTCTGATTTAAATTACAAGATTATGATGGAGGCACACAATACACCGTTTGCAATCCATCCTGGAAGTACCAAAATATATCGTAATCTTCGACATACATTTTGGTGGAACAATATGAAGAGAGAGATTGTGAAGTTTATCTCGAAGTCTTTAACTTGTCAACGTGTAAAGGCGGAGCATCAAGTTCCTAAGGGTCCATTGCAACCACTTGAGATTCTGAAATGGAAGTGGGAACACATTACCATGGATTTCGTTACGGGTCTTCCCACGGTTTCTCAAGGCATAAATGCTATTTGGGTTATTGTTGATAGATTAACCAAGTCTGCTCATTTCTTTCCGATACGAGAGACTTATCCCCTTGAACATCTTGCTTGTATGTACATAAATGAGATTGTGAGATTGTATGGCATGCCAGTTTCCATAGTTTTGGATCGTGACCCAAGATTCACTTCACGATTTTGGGTTAGCTTGTAAAAAGCTATGGGCACGGATTTTACGATTGGTTAAAGCATACCATCCTCAAAAATGGATGAACAATCGAGAGGACTATTCAAACTCTTGAAGATCTATTAAGACTCGTGTCCTAGACTTCAAAGGAGTTGGGATAAGTATTTACCATTGGTGGAATTCTCCTACAACAACAGCTTATCGTGCAAGTATATAGGTGTGGCTCCATTCGAAGCATTATATGGATGAAAGTGTCGCTCTCCAGTATGTTGGGATGAGGTGGGTGAAGCAACATTGTTGGGACCAGAGTTGGTACGTATGACTACGAAAAAGATCCAAATAATCGACAACGTATACAAATAGCACAGGATCGACAAAAGAGTTATGCGAATATTCATCGAAAGGACGTGGAATTTAGTATTGGGGATCATGTATTATTGCGAGTTGCTCCATGGAAGGGAGTTATAAGATTTGGAAAGAGAGGAAAGCTCAATCCACGATTTATTGGTCCATTTCAGATTCTTGACCGGGTAGAAAATGTGGCCTATAGACTCGCGTTACCTCCAAGTATGTCTCGTGTTCATAATGTTTTTCACATATCTGTGCTACGTAAATATGTGAAAGACCCGAACCATGTTTTTGAGTTAGAACCAAACGAGATAGCCGAAGACTTAACGTACGAGGAGGTACCTGTCAAGATCTTGGATAGGAAGAAGCATGTCTTACGTACAAAGGTCATACCACAAGTCAAAGTTTTGTGGAGGAACCATACTATTAAGGAAATGACCTGGGAGTTAGAAACAGAAATGAAAACGAGGTATCCTTACCTTTTCGAAACACCAGGTACGTACGTTAATTTCGAGGACGAAATTTCATAAGGAGGGGAGGTTGTAAGACCCCAATTTATTATAAATGAAATTAAATTTCCTCTATTTATTATTTTGAAATAGTAAGGGTTGATTTGATTAATGTGGTTAGTTATGGATAAAATACGCAAATATTTCAAATAAACAAGTGGTTATAAAATATTCACTGTTGTCGGGGAATATTCATTTGGTCGTGGAATATTTTTACCGGGGAATGGGAATATTCGACGATTTACGCTAAAATTTTGTGTGGGCCCCATAATCTAAAAAGCGATTTGATGAAGAAAACGACAAGTATAAGTTGTTTATAAATAACGACGTAGTTGTTATCAATTAATACTATTGAAATACTTTGGTTAAAACAACAAGAAGATACTGAAGATTGCACCAATTATTGATTCTTACGTAAGAAGGCACTACTCAATAATTGTTATAGTAATTCTTGCTCAATATTTTATTTTATTGATTCAATAATTGCTACGTTGATATTTTATATTATTGTTGTTTCAATAATTGTCACTACACAATATTTTCCATTAATGAGCAATAATTCATATTATTTGAATAATATTATTAGATAACATTATTGGCAATGTCTAGAAAGTTCGTATAAGGAGAGGTGTGGTCACCTAATCATGGCGCTAAGAAGGAGAAATCCTTATTGGAAAGCCCCTCTTTCGGGGAACGACCGGTTCAAGATTGTTGTGATTCTGTAATATTATTTGTGAATAATTAATTATTGATTTATATGATAAGAAAAATATTCATTTTATGTGGATATAGATGGAGAAAATTTTAAAGTGACAATTGTTGAAGAATTGATATTTTATCTTTTCTGATAAAATAATTCATTTAAATATATTATTATATTATAATAATATAATAATGGTGATATTTTTACAATGAATGTGTGATATATGAATAAATGAGGAGAAAGAGTATTTTTGTTACAAAAAATGTTAAAAACATGTTAAACATGTCGGTGGACCCCATTTCTTGACTGAAATTTGATTATAGCCTGTAAAATCGTCCGTTTGTGGATTTCAGTCAACTTCTGCTTGAAATTTGGGAAAACTTAAAATTATAAAGTTGTAGAGAATTGAATTTCCTATGGAATGGACATAAGATTTGAATTTTTCTGATAAAAGGACTATTAATTATGAATTATTGAAGTTCCGGAATATTGGTCTAAATTGATTTTTGGGTTATAAAATAGTTTTTTCATGAAAAACATTTTTTGGTGGGTGAATGTGCTAGATTTTGATGTGGTAGGCTAAGGAAAATTTAATTAAAAATAATAATATTTTATTAAATTTTCTGCTTTGGTGTTCTAAGCATTTTCTTATAAATAGGGTGCTTAAGTTAGAATTGAAAATCACACCAGAAACTAAAGATTTCTCTCTATATTATCGAGCGTATTCTTGTGAGTATTTTGATACTTTGAGTGTTGCTATATGGTGCAAGTTCCATTCAAAGACTATATCCAAAGATTCCAAAGAATAATCGCTCTTTTCGAGGTAAGGGATGTTATTTTTTTTTATAAATGATATTATTTCTTTCAATATCATTATGCCGAAATATTGATAAGATTTTTCTTGTGAAATTCTTGTCTTTTAGTGTCGGGGTTACTATTCACGTATACGACACTATTCACGTATATGACACTATTCACGAATATTTACAATTATTCACGTAAAAAAATTAAATTTTTTTTTTTTTGTCCAAAATATCTATTATGGATATTAGCTTTGTTTGTATCCATGTTTTGATCATTCTTGAATTTTACTTCACTATGGTTTTTTATAAAGTATTTTTAAACTTGGACTGTTTAAAGTACGAATCCTTATTATTTGTTATTTTGTTTCACTTTGGATTCGCTTTTCTTTAAAATATTTGTCATCATCCTACCCTAAATGATGATATTATCGAATATCATTCGTCTCAGTAGTGCAAAGATGGTTGATTTTCTTATGAATATCTTTGGCCCGTAGTGCAAAGATGTACATGTGTTGAGATGAACATGACCAACTGATGAATATCTTTAGCCTGTAGTGCAAAGATGAATATTTGATTCAAGATATTTATTGATTGATGTTACAGGGATAAAATATTGATGAAAAACTTTTAAATTCATAGAAGAAAGTAGATTTCATTCTATACGTAACTCTTCTAATGAATTATTATTTCTCTGCGAATATTGATTTAAAACTTGTTGTCTATTGTATTCTATCAGATTTTTCCCTGTTGAGGACTAACGATAATTTGTTCTATATTATCTTAGTCATAACATTCTTTACTGGGCTAGTTGAGCTCACCCTTTTCCTTTTTGTTCCATTTTTCTTCTCAGGAGGCGTGAATGTAGCGAGTACTAGTCGGAGTATGGAATGAAGGGTCTAGAAAGTCATTTTAGTAGTCCTCACTCTTTTGTAAAATAGTGTATCAATAATTGTAATGAGGACTTATTTGAGTGTTGATATTGTCTAGAAGATAATATTTTGTTTTTAAACTCATTATTTATGTGTTGTCGTATTTTACCACGATAATTGTATTAATAAAGTTGTAGTTATTTCGTACCATGTATTTGGCGACTCAGAATGGGTGTTGTATACCTATTTTGGGGCGTCCGCGATATAGGTTACATTGTGTAGGTCCATTTAATGTTAAGTATATACATGTAATGTAATGTTCCCAACTTTTGGTATTAGTCAAGGCTGTAAATCCCGACTTTTATAGTCACAAAGGGATGAATGATGTTTAAAGTAGTATGTGCTATGCTATGTAAAGTATTCGTTAAATGAATATGAATCTAAGTTTGAGTAATGAAATGAGTTAATATAATAAACTTATATGATAAGATTTTGAATGTAAAGAATAATATATGGTTTTACTTAACCAGATAATGCCGCCAAGATGTCAAACTCGAAACCAAAGGGCAGAAGAGTATGTCAATAACGTTGAGGGACAACAACAAGCAGACCCCATGCAGCACTTTACAAACATGGTAGCACAAGCTATGCATCAAGGAATGCCAGTGGCAAGGAACCAGCTGGACAACGGCTTGGCAAACTTTAAAGATTTCAAGGCTGTGGAACCACCGGAATTCAAAGGGATAACTGACCCTGTTGAAGCCCAGACTTGGGTTAAAGAGATTGAAAAAGCATTCATGGTAGCTAGGGTAGCTGAGGGGCAAAAGACCGCTTTTGCCACCTACATGATGAAGGGTGAGGCAAATTTTTGGTGGGAAGCGAATCAGGCGAGTACAGGAGAGGGTGTTGTTACTTGGGATATGTTTAAGACATTGTTCTTCGAAAACTATTTTTCATCTAGTATGCAGGCTAGGATGGAGGTAAAATTTTTAGAGTTGAAGCTGGAGAATATGACGGTGTCAAGAACACCGCATAAAATTCAATGAGTTGGCTAGGTTTACTCTGCATCAAGTTGATACGGAGGCTAGGAAAGCTAGAAGGTTTGAGCTGGGATTAAAACCCTGGCTCTACAGCAAGGTGGCGGTGTTGCAGATCCCTACATTTGTAGCACTCATGGAGAAGGCTATTATTGCTGAGGAGGGGAGTGAGGCCATGAGCCTCTACAACAAGGAGAGAAAGAACAAGAGTAAGGTCGAATGAACTGGGAAGGTGGAAGTTAATAGTGGGAGTAGCGGTGGTAGTAGCAAAAGGAAGGGAAGCAATTTTGGAAGTTTACAGGTAAAACAAGAAGGAGTTAAGAATCAAGTTGTGCAGTGTGGAAACTGTGGAAAGAACCACTCTGGAGAATGTTTGAAGTGGAAGTTCGTGTGCTACAAGTGCGGGCAGGAGGGCCATATCTCTCCCAACTGCCCCAATCCTAGGATGAACAATGGGTGTTTTTACGTGTGGATCAATGAGCACAAGGTGAAGGATTGTTCGAAGAGGAGGGGCGGAGGCGGGGAGTGTGAATCTTGGCAAGGCGGTGGAACTCGGCAATCACAAGACCAACGTTATCCAAGAAGCCAAAACGAAATCAACAAAGCAAGGGTTCTACATAACATGATGGTCCAGGATACCATAAAGCAAATTTGGTGGTGCAATTCTAGGTATTATTCAGTATAACTTTTATTTTCTTATGCATGATTTTCATATATATAGTAAATTATTTTATAAAAAAATTTTGAAGAAGGAATTTGAGTTCTTTTAGAAATCAAATTTCCGTTTAATCAGACAGACAAGCTTTACGTGAATAGGTTAAATATCAATACGATTATTTATGATGAAGATCTACTTGCAATGATTATATATGCTACGTAAACTTGTATGTATAGGTTTTAAAACGGTAATTCTGGGGACGGAATCTTTATAAGGGAGGGTGAATGTAACAACTCGATATTTTCTATACAAATAAATTAGAAATTTTGCGTATAATTTTTTTTTGTATTTATTAAAATAAATATGGGGAATATGTGCCAAGATAATGTGTATATGTATTTATGTAATAAATAAAAATATGAATATTTACAAATAATTTTATTTTAGAATTATTGATCATTATAAATTATATTCTTATCATAATTAATTTTATAGTAGAAATATTTTATTAATTATTTTCATGAAAATATAATCATATATTATTTATATAATATATGAAATGATTTTTTGAATTATTATAATAATTATTTTATTATATGAATTTTGTTGATTATTAAGTTAATTATTTTTAACTTAATTAATAATGTTAAGTATGACAGATAAATCAGATATGGAATTCAAACTCTAATTTTTGGATTTTGATCAAGGCATGAGAATAATAATATAATATTAATTATATTTTGTTTTCAATGCTATAAATATGTACTATATATATGGACCGATAAGGGTTGGTCAATTATGGTGTTATGTGACAAATCCTTGTATTACTGTGTGAAACCTTAATTACAAATTTTAAAAACTAATTTTATTTTATTTTAAACCCTAAATGAAAGTTTCGTAACCTAATTATACATTAGGTGAGACAATTAAATAACCTAAGGGTTATGGTAATAAGGAAAGGTTAGTATTTAATATGAATACTAATTTATGTGGATAATCTTGTTATTTCAAGTGACTAATAATTTTAAACCTATTTCTAGTAAACCTAATTAGGTTATGAGCTAAAAGTCACATGTATAAGTAATTAAATTTCATAAGATTGGGAATGGAAAACCTAAATAAACAATTTGGGTAGCATATATTAAAATTGTTAGACTATGTTCATTACATGACCCAAAACAATTAAAGGAGAAGCCCAAAAGAAATAAAATGCAAGCCCAAACTTAGTCCACTTGATTAAGGGTATTTTTAGACCTTTGATTTATCTAATTTATGCATTAAAATAAAGGCTAAATAAAGGAATTAGTTGGCATATATATATAGCTGGCCACATTAGCCTTTTTAAGGCAAGAATATTAAGCTAATCAAGTTCCATAAGTAGAAGTCTTACATCTAGTACAAGTGTGTCAATCTCCCATTGGTGGAAAATCTACTTAGCACCCTTAATCACATGATTAGGCTCAATTGAAAGAGATAAGGTGAAGCCTTTTATCCAAGGGACAACAAAAGTATGGGGGATATTAGTTAATCACCATATTCATTTGCTAGATCATTTCATTTCTCCTGTTATCCTTCTTCTATTTTTCTCCCAAGCTAGCAAAATACTAAGAGAGAAAAGAGAGGGAGGGGTTCGGTTTTGAGAGAGAGAGAGAGAGGTGTGCTAGTTTGTGTATGCACCCTAAGATTATATGTTACTTTGGTAAATCAAGGAGGGTTGCTACTAGATCAAGGTATAACCTAATCTTCATCTTCTTCTTCTATTTTGTGTTATAGCTTGATTTGTTGGGGTTATGAACTAATACTCAAGATAACCTAGTTCTAAATATCATCATATATGGAACTAAGTATCTTGAGTATTAGATCAAAGGTTTATAGGAAGAAAATTAGCATATGTTCTCCTAGGGGTTAAACCCTTGTTTTTCTTCCACTAAATCTTGTGTAACTCAAGTTTTACAACTTGGATTTGTGATCCGTCGAAGGGGGGGGGGGGGGAGTGCTAGATACATGAGTTATCTAGTAAACCCAAGTGGTAGAACACAAATCTAGCAAGTATTGAAGCCATGGGCGCTGTTTTTCCCAAAACAGTCCACATAGAAAGCTAAAGTTTCAAAACCCTAAAAAGCTACTGTCCCCGTTTTTCTTAGGGCTGTTTCGGACAGTTTCAAGTTTTTTAAAAATCTGGAAAAAATTACAGAGGTACCTTAAGAAGTTATCTACGTGTAGGAAAAAGAACGGACACGTTTCGATTTATAAGTTGTGCGTAATGGCTATTTCCGTAAAGGACTCCTAAATATTAACACTAGCATTTCTCACAGTGTATACATGGGAAAAATCCTAAATTTATGCAGTGTGTTCATATATGTTATGAGTGTATGCCCTGAAAATTTCAGAAGTTTCTGAACAAAACTGATTTATGAAAAATGAAGCAAGATTCGAGTGTTTTGGGCACTTTAAAATTAGTAAATCATTTTCTAAAATTCTAGAAAAATTTGGGGATCATTGTTGGGTCATATACTGTCTAAACCCAGAAAAGAATAAGTTTTGGAATCAGTTTGGTATTTTTCCTAAAAATGATGAAGTTATGAATAAAAGGAAATAAATAGTTAAATGATGTCTTAAATAAGAAAAATATGATTTTAATGCTTGAATACTCCTAATATATAATATTATGACTATTTTAGGGTATTTTGGTAATTTATAATAAGAAATATTATTTATGACCTTTTATGGATATTAAATAGGTGATTTTGTAAAAAGTGAACAATTAGAATAAATTGTTTATTGATCAAACAAATTATTAAAATGTTATTATGATATTAATAATATTAAAATATGATATTGTTAAGTAAATAAAATATAAAGATTAAAGCTTCATTAAAATATTATTAAATAATTAATCTTAGATTAAAATATTATTAAAAGATTAATAATATTAAATTAAAGTATTATTTGATGATTAAAATATTATTAAGTAAATAATAATATTCGAGATTTAATAAAATGTTATTAAAAATATAATAACATTAGTAAAAGAATAAAATATTATTAAATGATTAATAATATTAGTAAATAAATAAAATATTAATACGATTGGTAAATGAATAAAATTATTATTAATTGATTAATGATACTAAAACATAAGTAAAATATTATTAAAGTAATAATATTAATGCATGATTACAATATTATTAAGAGGATTAATAATATTAGTAAAGTATTAAAATATTATTAAGATGTTAATAATATTAGTAAGCGAATAAAAGTATTATTAGTAAACTAATAATACTAAGAGGTGAATTAAATATTATCAAGATTAATAATATTAAGTGAATTAAAAATATTTGAAGTTATACTTAATGACTTTTAAAATTTTAGGAAATAGTCCATTAATATTAATGGTAATTATTTAAAATGATTTTAAATGTTTTAAAAATTATTTAAGGGTAATATAAATGTTATAAAAATATTTTAAGTTATTATAAATAACTTTAATATTTTGGCAATGGTTTCATTAATAGTTTAATAATAATTAAATGTTAATAGAATTATTTGATATTTGAATCATTTAATAATGATTTGGTGTTTGAAAATTTATGATAAATTAATAAATGTTTATCGAGTCATTTAAAATAATACGAACGATATTTCTGAGATATTGAGTTCTGAGAATAGAGTCTTAGACTCGATAATTACCCGATAAAGCTGTTGATACATCGACATATTTCAGAAATTGATCTAAACTTAGATATTTTGACTATATTAATGTTTATTTGTGATGCAATAACTGTTGAACATGTGTGATAATGTGATTAGGTTATGTGCTGACTGCGAAATGCAGTACTATATGTTATAGTATATTGTTCTAATAGAACGAATGATCTAATTAATGATAGGTCGTGATATAAAAGATAAAACTAAGTTGTGTATTGTAAGCAGCGCATCAGGCAAGTATCCTACCTTTGCATTTTCTTTATGCAATGGACATGAGTAAGAATGTTTCGTAATTATATTATTATGTATGCATTATTAACCCTATATTATATACGCTCATTGATTATCAACATGTTAGTATATGGTAATTTAGATATATATTCTGTTCGATAATTTCTATAAATGGTTATACAAGTGTCCCCACTTGGATAATCATTGCATTTAACCACATGTTGATACACCTTTGTTAATTACCCATATATATATGTGTGAATTATAGGTTATTGTTAAACAAGATAAAACCTTATTATTATCCAACCGAATTGCTTTGGTTTGGAACCCCAACAAGTATGAACATCCCTTACACGGGAAAACTTTTATGCACCCAAGGTGTGGGATGAGAGTGAACGATAACATCGTTTTGCATGTAGTATTGATCAATACAGGTACAAACGGTGCCGATCACCCCGTGCAAGTAAGTTATGACAGCCATGAGATGAAGTTCTGTTTAACCTTTTCGAAAATGAAAACAATGTTCATAGTATGTGTAAGACCCCAATTTATTTTTTTTAATAAAATGGAATTTCCTCTATTTATTATTTTGAAATAGTAAAGGGGTTGATTTGATTAATGTGGTTAGTTATGGGTAAAATGTGCAAATTTTGTAAAATAAACAAGTGATTATAAAATATTTATTGTTGTCGGGGAATATTCGGTTGGTCGTGGAATATTTTTGATGTCGGGGAATATTCGTACGACAGCGCATCCTTTTGTGGGCCCCATAACGGAAAACGATTGGATGAAGAAAACGATAAATATAAGTTATTTATAAATAACGACGTAGTTGTTACTGTTAATACTATTGGAATACTCAGTGGTTAAAATACAGTAGCACACTGTATTGCACCAATTATTGATTCTTACATAAGAAGACACTACTCAATAATTATTCTGATGTAATTATTGTTCAATATTTTATTTTATTGATTCAATAATTGCTACGTTGATATTTTATATTATTGTTGTTTCAATAATTGTTATTTCACAGTATTTTCCATTATTAGATCAATAATTCATGTTATTTGAATAATATTATTAGATAACATTATTGGCAATGTCTAGAAAGTTCTGTCTAAGGAGAGGTTTGGTCACCTAATTGCACGCCAGTAAGGAGAAATTCTTATTGGAAAGCCCCCTCTTTCTTGGGAACGGCCTGATTGTCAATATTGTGATTCTATTTGTGAATAATTGATTATTGATTTATATGATAAGAAAAATATTCATTTTATGTGGATATAGATGGAGAAAATTTTAAAGTGACAATTGTTAAAAAATTGATATTTTATCTTTTCTGATAAAATAATTCATTTAAATATATTATTATTATATTTTAATAATATAATAATGGTGATATTTTTACAATAAATATGGGATATATGAGTATATGAGAAGGAGTATTTTTGTTACAATAAATATTAAAAACATGTTAAACATGTCGGTGGACCCCATTTCTTAACTGAAATTTGATTATAGCATGTAAAATCGTCCGTATATTGATTTCGGTCAATTTCTGCTTGGAATTTGGAAAAACTCACACTTATAAAGTTGTAGAGAATTGAATTTCCTATGGAATGGACATAAGATTTGAATTTTTCTGATAAAAGGGCTATTTTTTATGAGGTATTGAAGTTCCGGAATAATAGATTTTTGAAGTTTTTAATATTTTTTTTTAATAAAAATGTTTTTCTTACATTTGGTGGGCCCCACAAGTGTTGTAAACATGTTGAATTCAGAAGTCTAAGTGGGCGGAGGAAATTTTTTATTATATATTAATATTTTATTAAATTTCCTGCTTTGGTATTCTAAGCATTTTCCTATAAATAGGGTGCTTAGGTTAGAATTGAAAATCACACCAGAAACAAGTTTTCTCTCTCTTTCTCTCTCTATATTATCGACCGTATTCTTGTGAGTATTTTGATACTTTGAGTGTTGCTATCTGGTTGCAAGTTTCCTTGAAAGACTATATCAAAGATTCGAATGGAAATGCATTGTCTTTTCGAGGTAAGGGATGTTATTTTTTTAAAAATGATATTATTTCTTCTAATATCATTATCTTGGGAATATTGACAAGATTTTTCTTGTGAAATTCTTGTCTTTTAGTGTCGGGATTACTATTCACGTATACTGGTACTATTCACGTATCGACCTTTATTCACGAATCGAATTATTCACGAGAAAAATTAAATTTTTATTTTTTTATCCAAAATATCTATTATGGATACTAGCTTTGATTGTATCCATGTTTTGATCATTCTTGAATTTTATTTCACTATGGTTATTTATGAACTGGGATTGTTTAAAGTACGAATCCTTAATATTTATTCTTTTGTTTCACTGGATTCGTTTTCTTTAAAATATTTTTTATCATCCTCAATCTTAAATGATGATATTACTGAATATCTTTGGCCTGTAGTGCAAAGATTAATGATTTTCTGTTAATTATCTTTGGCCCGTAGTGCAAAGATGTACAGGTGTTGAGATGAACATGACCAACTAATGAATATCTTTGACCTGTAGTGCAAAGATGAATATTTGATTCAAGATGTTTATTGATTGATGTTACAGGGATAAAATATTGATGAAAAACTTTTAAATTCATAGAAGAAAGTAGATTTCATTCTCTACGTAACTCTTCTAATGAATTATTATTTTCGCTGCGAATATTGATTTAAAACTTGTTGTCTATTATATTCTATCAGATTTTTCCCCTGTTGAGGACTAACGATAATTTGTTCTATATTATCTTAGTCATAACATTCTTTACTGGGCTAGTTGAGCTCACCCTTTTCCTTTTGGTTTCATTTTTCTTCTCAGGAGGTGAGAATATAGCGGGAACTAGTCGGGGTGTGGAGTGATGGTTCAAGATAGTTGTTTTAGTAGTCCTCACTATTTTGTAAAATAGTGTATCAATAATTGTAATGAGGACTTTATTTGAGTGTGGATATTGTCTAGAAGATAATATTTGTATTTAAACTCATAGTTTATCTATTGTCGTATTTTGCAAAACAATTGTATTAATAATGTTGTAGTTGTTTCTGTACCATGTATTTGGAAACTCAGAATAGGTTGAGTGGATTGAACCTATTTTGGGGGCGTCACAATATGTCCCCTTAACCCTATTTATAGTCAGTACATAGTTTCAAAAATTTGAAAGAGGGTTGTTATGTTATTATTATCTGTTCAGATTACTTCACAACTATTGAATTGTTGTAGAAGGGTAGTATAAAGAAAATATTTAAATTCTTTCAACTTATATATATATATATATATATAATTGTTATTACTTGCTGGGCTCTCAAATGCTCATCCTTGCTTAATTTAAATGTTTTCAGCTAAGTGTGAACAACCTGAAGGCTCTGCTAGAAACAAGGAAAGGAAAGGTTCTTTGAATGATTTCAATGTTATCTTATGTAATAGTTTAATATTATTAAGACAACGTTATATATTTATTATTATGTATTGTAAGGAATTATTAAAGGTTACGTACTTGGGAGCTAGACTCTGATAATTATGTAAATTAAGTTTAATAATTATATTATTGTTATTATTATTAGTATTATTCCGCTCATAGAAATGGTATCGTGAAGCACCGAATTCGGGTTTCAAGTACCTAGATTCAGGGGCTTTATTGGTAGAATGTCGCTTCTAATATTAAATTTGATTGACAATGTTGTTGTGTTTGTGTCTAGCTGTAATGCACTGCATATCATATTTTGCATTTCTCTGAACGAACAAGTTGATGGAACTAGTATGCTGGTAACTTCAAATTTGGTGTATTGATTAGTATCAGTCCATGTACTATTGAAATAAAGTACAACTGGAATCATCTCCATTGTTTGACATCAAAATAAGTATCGTAAAGTAACCAAATCAATGTTAGCCAGTAACCAAACTACATAATGTTAGTAACCAGAACATAAAACACATTTGTACATTCATCTTACAATGGGAATAATCAGTATATTGATATTTGTTAACAATTAAATTATAACAGTTGTACGAAGGTAACCAATGTAACTAATAAGTAATCATCATAATAAAAAAAACAAATATAAAACACCGTAATATTATACAGTAATCATAACAACATTATACAGTAACCAAATCCAATTTAGACAGTAACCAACACATATTTATTTAGTAACCACAAGATAATCACATTCTCCATTGCATTTTTATAGTAAAAAACAACCAGTATAATTTATTTGTTACCAACTAAAGGCTAAAGGTTGTAAGAATGTAACCAATGTAGCTAACAAGTAACCATTAATATGAAAAACATAAGTACAAGTGTACATTAATATGCTTTAACAACCAAATATATAGTAACCAATTAATCAGTATACAACAACCAATATATATAAGTATAATCAGATTAACAGTTGCATGAAGGTAACCAATGTAGTCAATAAGTAACCTCCAATATAAAAGAAACAATTGTAAAATAATATAATATTATAATCTTACATAGTAACCAGGTCAACATTAATCACTAACCATTATAATTTTACACAGTAACCAAGTCAGCATTAGTCAGTAACCAAGTAAGCATTAGTCAGTAATATTATGCAGTAACCATTATAATTTTACACAGTAACCAAGTTATAATTAGTCAGTAAACAACAGTTGCAGGAAGGTAACCAATGTAATTAATAAGTAATCATTAATATAAAAAACATCAGTAGAATATAATTTTACATAGTAACCAAGTTAGAAATAATCAGTAACCATTATAATTTTAGACAGTAACCAATTCAGCATTAGTCAGTAACCAAGTCAGCATTAGTCAGTAATATGATGTAGTAACCATTAGAATTTTACACAGTAACCAAGTTAGAATTAGTCAGTAAATAACATTTGCAGGAAGGTAACCAATGTATATAATAAGTAACCATTAATATAAAAAACATCTGTAGAATATATTTTAAAAGTATAAAGCAAGCAAATAAATATTATACAGCAACGAAATCAATAATAAACAGTAACCAATTTATATCTATTTAGTAAACATAATATAAAACATATTTTCAAATGCATTTTGCAATCAAAACATTCAGTTTTCGAACTTTGTGACCATCTTAAGTGCGAAAAACTTAAGAAATGTAACCAATATATGAATACGTAGTAACCACTGGTAACTATATGTATATAAATTTTAAACTCAAATACCTCAGTATTCAAATTTGTATCAAATCAATGAACGATCAACAATCAGTGCAGTTCGTAAGTTTCTGGTTAATGATATTGAAGTTGCTGTTGATCTTTTATTGATCTTAAAGTTGATGTTGATCTCAGAGTTGCGTCGCGATCTCAGATTTCGTCTTCCCCGATAGATATGTCGTTGATCTGGTTTTCCGATATCAAAGTTGCATGTTTTTTCAGTTGCTTGAATTTAGGTGCAGTTAGTTGCAAATATGAAAGTCGATAACTGACGTGAAGGAAGTTAATGATGCGTGATTTTAGCAACGTAATATTGTCTTGCGTTATTTTTGTAATTATTTTGTGGATGTTTTATTTTTGTAATTACTTTCTAATTGTTGTATATTAGTATTAAGGACCCTTAAATAATCCATATATATAATAAATAAGACAAAAGCATCATTTTCAATTTTGGTGTAACTCTTCAACCCTAAGATTTAGCAATAAATCCTGACTATGGCTAAAATTTATATATATATATATATATATATATATATATATAATAGCACAAAATAGTCTCTCAACTCTAAAACTTGAGAATGGTCCTACAACCCTAAAATGTTGAAATAGAAACCTAAACTTTAGTAAAAGAAATTATTTTTTATCTGTTAATTAATTTTAAAATCTTTTCATCTATATTTTTACTATCATAATTATCTACTTACAACTATCTCTTATTCTCGTACATTTTCTAATTTAGTTAGTGTTCTTTAAAACTCATATTATTGATAAAAATAATATTTTTTATTATTAAATTCTATAGGTATAATTATTTGAATTTAATTAAGATTTTATTACTACATAAATAGATGAACATAGAAATATAGATACAAATAAATCATTTTAAAGAGGAATACTATCATTTATATTAAATAAGTAGAAGATTATTATTGTAGATTTTTAATTTATTTAATTTTTCATTAATAATTAGTTATACATTATTAGTTAAATAGGATATTTCAAAATAAAATATTTGCTATACATAAAAATCGTTCTAAACAATATTAATCTATTAGTAGTAGAATTTTTATATTAATATATTATAAAAATATAAACAAAAATATAATTTTATGTCAAAATGAAGCTTGTGATTCACACGGGATCATGAGCTAGTTGTGTGTTAAAATAACAAAATGTTTTTGTACTAGTTAATTTTAGGGGTTATAAATTTAAAAATTCCTATAAAGTGCCTTTTAAAACTATTTACCAAATTATGCTTTGCTTATGTTTAGTAGTGAAGATGAAAGTGTTTGAGATCGACTTGTTTAACTTTTAATCGAGTTCAAATTTGGCTTGTTCGATAAGCCTAAACCACTCTCGACAAATCTAAATTCGGCTCAACTAATTTATAGTTCCAGTTTGAAAAACAAGAGCAATTACATTGGCCAGGCTTACAATATGCCTATCCTGGGAATCTACAAACACAATAATATATGATTTCTTACATGTAAAAAGAGTATAATTTAAAAGTGAGCGACTATTTTGACAAGATAAAATAATAAACATTCATTTAGTTAAAGTAGAATTTCATTAAAACAACATGTAGGATATTTACATTACTAAGAAAAAGAAACCCAGTTGAAACACTAGGTCACAAGCCACTTGACTCAACATAAAGGCATAATATTAAAACAATATATATATATATATATATATATATATATATATATATATATATATATATAGAAACCGGATCACGTAAGGGAGTAGGTTTAAAATCCGATAATTTTTTTTTTTAAAACATCTAAAAAAAAAATTATGGAACTTGAATTTTTACATAATATAGTGTTTTGGATACATATAACAAAACGTGTCTGTACAGACCGTGAATTCCATAATTTTTTTTAGGTGTTTTAAAAAAAACCCAAAAAAAAGAGGCCCGGATTTTGGTCAGGTCCGGGAGTTCAGACCTGATCCGGCCTGTATATATATATATAGGGTTCCCAACAACCGGTTGCTATGAATACTATTCCAACAACTATGATCCTAACTATTGATCTCTATAATGAGTGGTCGAGATTGGACTCATTATCCTTCTGTCACAACAACCTGTTGCGACAGCCAATGGCAAAGCCACATATAATTTTGTGGGGTCAATCGACCTCACTGAAAAAAAATTTATTTTATAATGTAAGGTAAATTTTAAAAATTTTAAGTATTATATATAAATTAACCCCACTAAAATTTTATAAATTTTCTATTATACGGGGTCAAATTGAAAATTTATAACTTTGTCAATCAAATTTTAACCACATATGACTCATATCTTTTCAATATATGTATCTCTTTCTATAATATTTTAAATTAAATAATAATCTAATTTATATTATTTTTAAAAATAAATAATGAATTACTTACTTATGAACAGTTGTGATTAAAAAAGTATATTATGAGTCAATATATATATATATATATATATATACCATATATTATTACTCATTATATTTTTATTGTAATATATAGTATATATATATACACACACACACACACACACACACACCCAAAAGTTGGTAACTTGGTAATAATTTCAACCCCACTAACAAAAGTTTCTGGCTTCGCCACTGACGACAGAAAAAATGCTTGTTGCGGTATAAATAAAGACCAACATGCCCCAATGAACTTACATTCTGCATTTGCCGTAACAAGCTGTTGCGGCAACAAGGGTAGAAAGAAAAAAAAAAGTGCCAATGAGCTTACATTACCAGCTAATGAACTGAAAATTTAACATTTTTCTTATTGAATTTCCTACAATTTACACAAGTAAAGGATTCCAATAAGAGCTAAAGAATCTTATATATATATATATATATATATATATATATATATATATATATAGTGGCGAAACCAGAACAAAATTTGAGGGGGATCAAAATTTGAGGGCGGTTACCAGAGGTCCAAAGCAGCGACGTATAGGTTGCAGCGGCGAGGTAGCGGAGTTAAGGTCATTGGGTTTGATTTTGAACCAGATTGAAAAAAATAGAAAGTATATTAGCGGCCCAATGCATACCGACCAGAGAATCGTGACTTAATGCACAAAGCAGCACGCTACCGGCAAGAACATCAATAATCAGACCCAACTGGTTGATTGCAACACATATGGAAACAATGACCTAAATTAGAAGAATTGTGACGCCCCCAAAATAGGTATACATCACCCATCTTGAGTCGCCAAATACATGGTACATAAATCAAATATAAACTTAATTATACAACTGCCGGGTAACATACGACAAAACAAAAGCTGAGAGTTTTAAAACGAATATTGTCTTCTAGACAATATCCACACTCAATGGAGTCCTCATTGCAATTATTATTACACTATTTCACAAAATAGTGAGGACTACTAAAGTACCATCTTGGACCATCACTCTGTTCCCTGACTAGTCCCAGCTATATTCTCATTTTCTGAAGAGAACAGTGAAAGAAAAGGGTGAGCTCAACTAGCCCAGTAAGAAATATTATGACTAAGATAATGCAGAATAAATTATCCTTAGCCTTCAACAGTATAACAACTGATAGAATACAATAGACAATAAGTTTTAGATCAACAACTGCAGCGGAATAAGCAATACATTAGAAGAGTCAAGTAGAGCATGATATCTACTATCTTCTATGATTTAAAAAGTTTTCATCAACTTTATCATTTGAGACTCGACTTAATAAATAAACCACATCATCGAATCATCCACGCACTACTACAGCCGAGGATATTCATGTAATCATCAATGATCATGATTATACCGAATAATCCACGGTCATAATCATACCAACAAGCGTCCATCAATGCACTCACGGCCGATGAGGACTTTTACCACATCATTTGTAACATTACGAGTCATGATTATACTGAATGATCCCTGGTCATAATCATACCAATCAAAAGTCTTTCTATGCACGTAAGTCAAAGATGACTTTCATCACAATATAAGCATGAGGATGATGACAATGATATAAGCATTAATCAAATGAAATCAAGGATAAATATTAAAGACTTTAAATTTGTCCAAAGTTTAAAAATATCCAAATTGTCAACATGATATTGCTTTGTAGAATAAAATTCAAGAATAATATTCATGTACCAAAAATAATTTGGACAAAAAAGAAATATATTTTTGAATAAATAAATAGTACCACGTGAATAGTACCACAATGAATAGTACTACGGGAATAGTACCTCGTGAATAGTACCCCGACATGAAAAGTACCCCAAATGCCCGAGTGAATAATATTCAGGTGAATAGTAATTGGGTGAATAGTAACTTGTGAATAGTACTCCGGCATAAAAAGTGCGCCGAATATTTGAGTGAATAGTAACCGGGTGAATAGTAACTCGTGAATAGTACTCTATCATAAAAAGATCAATATTTATCAAGAAAGCTCAGAATAATATTTCCATGAAAAGATACTGGATGAAGCATAAATATCAAGAATATTCTATTAATTTCATAGAGTATAGAAGCCAAAACTTCAACAAAATGAGTATAGAATTCAAAATATGAAACGAAATAATATTACTTACATACTACAGAGTATGAAAGAAAATATTATTTCAAGCGAATATTGAACAAATATAACATCCCTTACAACTGTTGAATGAAAATAATATTCCAACGAATATTTAACGAAGATAATATTCCTACGAATATTAAACGAAGATAATATTCTTTATGAATATTGAAAAAAAATAATATTCATACTAATATGAAAAATAATATCTCTTCAGAATATGAAATAAATAATACCCCTTACCTCAGAAGAAGACTGGATACTGGAATAGTGAGGAAACAGACTTCTCTTCTCATTTCTCTCTATAGATTCTCTCTCTATAGCTTCTATCTCTATAAATACTCTTGTGAGACTTAGTGAATTTGTGAGAATGAAGGAAGAATGAGCTTCAATTTATAGGAAAATATAGTTTCGATAATTGCACGTTTTGGGGCTCGAAATATTACAGTACAATACCTTTATCTTTTCCTTCATTTTTAATTTAGTCCTGCAAGTATTATCAAACTTTCACCACCTCCCCTAATAGTATATCATGTGAATCAATAGTTCAATCATGTGAATAAATAGTTCTATACATGTGAAAATACGAATTACAGTATAGTACCTCCATCTATACCTCCATTTTTAACTTAGTCATACAAGTATTATCAATCTTGCACCAACTTCCCTAATAGTACATGAATGTGAATCAATAGTACACACATGTAAGACCCCAACTTTTATGAATAAAGATGAATTTTCTATAATTATCATTTTTGAATGAATTTGATATAATGTTATAGTTGTGGGTAATATTTAGAAATTTTACAAAGTACGCAAGTTGTTTATAATATTCGATTGGTCGGGGAATATTCGTTTTAACAGTGAATATTCGTACAACGGTACAATCATTGGTGGACCCCACAACGGAATTATTGTCGGATTGAGAAAACAACAAAAAATATTTTATGAAAATAATGGCGGAAGTTTTACCATTAACTGTTAAAACACCCAGTGTTAAAAGTACAGAAATATGCGTGGTTGTATAGTAGCACACGGTATTGATTATTGATGCTTACGTGAGAAGTCACTCAGTTTTGTTCAATTATTGCCTCAGTAATTGCTGCATAGTATCTCACATTATTTGATTCAATTATTGTTAATATTTTATATATTATTAAATCAATAATTGAGATAACAAAGTTGTTAATATTATTATTTGCATTATTAACGATGTCTAGAAGTTCTACCAAGGAGATGTTTGGTCACCTAATTGCTGCAATGGGAGAGAAATCCTTATTAGAAAGCCCTCTTTCACAGGAGCGACACAGTCGATTAATAGTGTGAATTATGATAATGATGATGAAGTTTTGTTTTATTAGTATTATTAATGTAATAAAAGCAGAAAAACTTTTTATATAAAATGAATACTTTTATAAAGTTATTTGTTTTTTATTAGGCTAATAGTAAAATATTTTATATAAAACATAATACTTTTATAAAGTTATCATTTTATTAGACAATAATTAGAATATATTATATTTTACTATGCATAGTGTTTGCATAGTGCCTACATAGTATTTGCATAGTAAAATCTTTTTATATAAAACATAATACTTTTATAAAGTTATCCATTTTATTAGATTATAAATAGAATATATTATATTTTATTGTAAACCAATCTGGACCGTTCATGGATTGGTTACTATTCAGTCCATTCTTCTATAAATAGAAGCTCATTCCTTCATTATTTCTTACGAATTCACTGAAACTTTAGAGAGAGAAATTGTAGAGAGAATTCTTCTTCTATAATCTTGAGCGTCTTTCTTTAGCGTTTAAAAAAGCTTTGAGCGTAGTGCAAGTTTCTTCAAGTATATCCCCGCCCTACCGTCAGATTACTCTTCTTTATAAGGTAAGAGATATTATTTGTTGTACTTGTAAGGGGTATTTTTTTTCTTCATATTCATGAAGAGAACTTCTATTATTCCATTCTTTATTATTCTGTTGGAATAACCTGTATACGCGGTCTACCCTATACTTGGTGAAGTTTTTCTGTTATTCCATTATTTATTATTCTCTTTGGAATAACTTTATACATCTAAGTACCACATACATGGTGAAATTACATTGTTATTCCATTCTTTATTATTACGTTAGAATATCACGTACATGCATTTTCATGGGACTGGTTCCGTCTTTATTATTCGGTTGGAATATCACGTACATGAGTTTTACAGGACACTGGGTTCCGTCTTTATTATTACATTGGAATATCCACATGCATGTGTTTTTCGCGCGGACACTGGTTAAAATCTTTATTATTACATTTGGAATATATCGTATCAGACGTTTCTGCATGGGACTGGTTCCGTTATTTATTATTCTATTGGAATAACTCCTCATCATGCAAGTACCGCATGCATGGTGATTTCTTTTGTTATTCCATTCTTTATTATACTCAGTTGGTTAAAGTTTTAACTTTTATACTCCATGTAGTTAGTGGAATATCCTTGATATTTGCGCTTCATCCAGTATCTTTTCAAGGAAATATTCTTCTGAGCATTCTTAAATTTTACTCTACAAAGAAGTATCATGTTGATAATTTGGATGTTATTAGTTCCTGAATAAATTAATTCTTGAACTTGTTTTATTGAACTCTTATATCATTGTCATCATCCTCATGTTTATATTTTTTTGAAAGTCATCTGTGGTCTGTAGTGCATAGATGGACTTGGTATGATTATGACCGAGGATTATTGATTGTGATCATAACCGTAATGTTACAAATGATGTGGTAAAAGTCCTCATTGGCCCGTAGTGCATTGATGGACAGTTGTTGGCATGATCATGACCATTGATGAATACACGAATATCCTTGGCCCGTAGTGCATGGATAATTTATAGTTGTGATACTAATGAATATTCTTGGCTGTAGTGCAAGGATGATGTGGATTATTTATTAAGCTGAGTCACAACGATAAAAGTGATGAAAAACCTTTTCAATCATAAAAGATAGTAGATTTTATTCTCTATTTGACTCTTTTAATGGATTGCTTGTTCCGCTGCAGTTAAACTTGATCTTTGTTATATTGTATCGTTTAACATTTGTTGAAGGCTAACGATAATTTATTCGCATTATCTTAGTCATAATATTTCATTGGGCTAGTTGAGCTCACCCTTTTACTTTCATTGTTCTCTTCTTGAAATGAGAACGTAGCGAGGACTAGTCGTGGAGCGGAGTGAGCGGTCCGATTAATAACATTAGTAGTCCTCATTATTACATTAAATAGTGTGATAATAAATGTAATGAGGACTCAATTGAGTGTGGATATTGTCTAGATGACAATATTTGTATTAAAACTCACAGTATATGTTTTGTCGTATTTTACACGACCGCTGTATTATTAAGTTGTATTTGAATTTTGTACCATGTATTTGGTGACTCAAGATGGGTTGTAACATTCCAGAATTTTAATTGTTTTATTAAATATTTATTGAATTATTTAAATATTTAATGGGTGTGTTTATGGTTGAATTTGTAATTGTTCAAATTTGATTCGATTTGGTTAATTGTTTGTTAAATAAATAATTAAGGAAATTAATTATTTGCTAATTTAATTTAATTATTAAGTTAGAGACTTTTGAATAATTGAATTACTATTCTTTTTATTGGAATTTGTAACTAAAAAGATGTGTTAGTTGAATTAAATAAAGTTATAATTATATAGAAAATTATAATTTTGGTGGTATTGATTTATGTGATGAAGTGATTTAATAAATTGTTGTTAAGATTAATTTAATTTGGTAAAGTGTGACAAATAACCTTTTATAAAGGAGTTATTAAAATAACTTAAAAGAATTTTAATTCAATTTTGCCAAACAAGGCCTAATGCCTATTAAGTCTTTAATCTATTTGTGTTTTACTAAACAAGGCATAAGGATTAATTGATTTTTTTTAGTGGTTAGCCAAACAAGCCTTATGGCTTTTGATTTGAAAACTCAAATAACTGATATCAGTTATGTTTATATTTATATTATATAATTAATATATATTATATCCTATATACGTTATTTGTTAAGACGTAAGAATAGAGGAGAGAGGTTAGAGAGAAGAAAGAAAACTCAGAGGAAGAAGAAGAGAAGAAGAAAAGAAGAGAGGAAGAACGGCTAGAGATTGGAGAATAGAAAGGAATAGCCATATCATCTTCTTCAAGGTATTCTCCTATTTCTTTTAGTTTTAAAATTTTAGCTTTCTCCTATTTCTCTGTAAAATTCTTGTGATAAGATAATTGTTGATTTTATGTGTGTTCATGTGATAAACTAGTGTTGTAAGGTTATTTTCATAGGATATATATGATTATAATCAATGTATTGTGGTTATGTATGTAGTTGTGAAGAAAACCTTTTTACAGAGAGTTTTTTTTGTGAATATATATTGTTTAGCTTAAAGTAGAAATTGAGGGTTAATTAGTTGTTTAGTTGTTAAATTGACTATTTAATTTGATAGAGTATGTATATACTTTGATAAAATGCTTTAAATTAATGGTTTTGGTTGAAAAACAAAATTTACAGTGTTGGTTTTCATTGAAATATGAAAAAGTAAGTTTTTTGCCAAAAACAGTGAAATTGGATGTGTTAATTTTGTTGTTTATGTTATTGTATGGGTAGAAACCTGTTAGGAATTCTTGAATTATGTTTACATGAAGTTTTTGTATGAATTGTATGTGATTTAGTCTGTTAGAAACGAGCCAGAGGCAAAATTGGCTTTTTCCCCTTGACCGTCAGAAAGCATCGTTCGAAATTGCGATTTCGTGCCATGGCATGATCCAGAAGATGTTAGTTTCACACAGTTACCGTATGCCGCTATGCGTGGCTTTGTAGTTTTGTTTCATAGTAGCAAGATGTTTCTCGCCAGAGTAAGCGCGACCCCAGTGTAAAACTGCTGTTACTGCATGATGCGAGTTAGAAGAATGGTCTGACAGTGTACTTTTTGTACACAAAATTTTAAGAATTGTTATGTGATAATAGTAGAACTATAAAATGTTGATTTTATTGTTTCTATACCTAGAGTGAACATGTTATTAACAATTAAATTGTTTTGTAACTTGATTATGTGATTAAAAATCCAATTTTTAAATGATGAACGCACTTAGTTATGTTTGTAAAATGGTAATGGCTAACTATATCATGATTGTAGCGCCCCCAAATTCGGGTATCTTCCAACCCGACAGATGGTGCTATACTATACAAACTTTCATACATTCATTCCATTGAAAAGTCTCAAAGAACGAACATAACGTCTATATATTAAAAGTAATATTTACATTTCCGGGTTCTATATTGAATTATAAAGGTTCTTTGTCATAATATTCATTACATTACAACAATAGACTTATACTATTACAAGACAGCTTAATAATCTGCCTTAGCTTTTCCTTTATCCTTTTTCGATCTTTCGGGACGTTCAGTCTTAGCTGCATTCATATGGTTCAAGAAAGAGTGAGCATAACTAGCTCAGCAAGTATAACAATTTCAATAACAACATGCCTGATACATATGAATCGTATATCTTCGATAACTGAACAATAGTTATGAAGTACTATTGATAATTCAAAATAGCACTTCATCTTTCTTTCAAAATATTTCACAATGAATAATATTCAGTAAAACATTCACTCCGGTCAAATGACTTTTGTTTAACATTCACCCAGGAACTAAGTCCGTAAGCCCGGTATTACTTACGAGCACTTCTAGGTGATCAGCCTATTGTACTCTATGTTGATCAACACTACATCCATTAAATGTATGTACGTTTAATCATTTGGCAACCTCACGTGCCTGTCGTTTTACCAACAAAACTTTTGTTTAACATTTCAGTCTTCTTTTGAAAACTATATCAAGTAGTTGACAAAAGATAATCACATTTGATAACAGATGAATAGATTATCAACAATCCACTCAATATGTCAAGTCTAGCCAAAAGAACTGGCTTTAACTTCATTGTACTTCAATTCATGGGTAAGGATACATGAACTTCAAAAACTTGTTTAGATTGAACTGGGACAAGAGTTAGAATACTTTCCTTTAGCATCTGCTATGGTATAAATACTTTACGTTCAAGTCTTTCAAGTCTCTACAATACATGATCACATAATGCCTTACATTAGGTCATATATAATCAAGTATTATATAAGTACATCTTACCCTTCATCTCAATCTAATCGTGTATTAGATTCATTTGCTATTCATTCCGGTTTATCATTATACTTACATTCATATTTGACTAGGTTATCTCAACCTTTACTCATTACTCTTAAGGTCTAACAATGTTTTAATAATGTTACTTCAAGTTCCTTAAGGTAGGTTTACTTCAAACTAATTACATTTTCTTGCTTTGCATTCATGTCTATTCTTCACTATCTTCCATTAAAGACTGGCGCGGCGGCGCCAGCTTTATAACTACAGCTCGCGCTGCGGCACGAGTTAACAGTATGGGAGTCCCGGACTTGGCGCTGCGGCGCGAGTCCTTACTTAATGGGTCGCGCTGCGGCGCGAGTTTCCAGTATGTCATGGTCCTGTACATGGCGCTGCGGCGCCACAAATAGTACTAAGGTTCGCACTGCGGCGTGAGTTTCTAGTGTGCTCGGACCTTTGCCGTGGCTATGACCAATTTGGTCTAGGTTGACGACGCTTGTGGTACAACTGACTGTGGCACCGAAAAAAAATCAGTTTGTGAAATTTTGTGAACTTCCCGGACGCATAACTCCTTCGTTATAAGTCTGAATTGGCTCTTTCAAAAGCCCACGGTTCACAAATTACATAATCTACGTGTTCATACAAGAATTTTATCTATTCGACTTCGTTTTCTAAAAATTCGCCTATTAGTGCATTTTTAACGTAAACGATAAACGTTCGTGAACGTTCAACGATCGTTTCTTCGTTCTAAGTCAGAATTCGCTCATTTTTGAGTCCGCAACTCTTAAATGATGAACATGACTTGTCTCCATTGGAAAATAACCTTTTCGAGTTCAAACTCAAAATTTGACTTTTAATCCGAGAATTTCACGAATTCGACGATTATCGTCTAATCGTGCGATTTCTGGCAAATCTTCATTCTTATGATTTGTTCAACATTACAAATGAATTCCATTCATTATGTGAACATCTTAATATACTTATACCATCAACTTATACACATGGTTGGATTTTGGCTTTATTTCTTCATAAGCTCATAACTTGATAAATTATAAACTACTTATGAACTTATCATTCATGACTTATGATAATTAAAGTTTCTCAAGCATCATACCTATATGTTCTCAACATATAGCTTTACTTATGTATACTTGGATACATATAATCATATAGTTCTTTTTCTTCCATATTACTTCACTAATAAACTTATTACAAGTTCATAATACTTTCACATAAGTTTATAACTTATGCTAGCTTAAATGACTTATTACCAACTTATATGGCTTAAGTTCATTACTTACACATACTTCTTACTTTTTATCATTCATGTTCCTTAATCTAAACTTTTCTTATCAACCTATCATGATAGAGATAGAAGATAATTGGAGAAGGAGTCTTACATTTGAAGTCTTTGGTAAATAGTCTTCTTCTTCTTATATAAGTAGCTTATTTGCAACTTAATCTTCCTAACAATTAAGCACTTTGAGAGAGAGTGTTTGGATTATTTGAACAACTATTAAATGACTTGCCAACCTTCACAATTTATAGAATTCCTAAGGTTAGGGCAATTTAGTCAATTCCATCATCCCACCTCCTTTTGAACCTCCTTACTATTCATTACTTGTAAGGCACAAAACCTATCCCTTGCTTGGTCATTACTCATTTAACTTGGTTACCACTTAACTTGGTCACCACTTTTAATACTTGGTAACCACACATTTACAACATTAATATGGTTTACCCCATGGGTTTGCCAACTCATAGATTCTAGCTTGGGCTTGGATTACATAAATCCTTGGGCTTTGCTTTAACAAACACTCACTTGCTTATTAATTCAATAATTGGGCCTTAACCTTAATTGACATGGGCTTGTACAAAATCCTAACCAATCTTTACAAGTCCATTAATATTACATAATACATATACATATAGTTTATGCATCATTCTCGTATTCTATTTCATATAGAATTTTTATACGATAATTCATCCTTTATACAAACTCGTATAATACTTTGTATTACACTTGTTTTCATCCCTTTGCACAATACCAAAGTATTGTACAATTATTACTTTACTCATTCCTACTTCGCTTTTCTTAATGTTTATAACTTAAGTCCGCAAGCGAAATATTACATTTTCCATAACTAGATTATTATTACATAATCCATCTTACCTTAATATTCTATCATTACATATTTCTCGGAAATTCAAAAATAACTCCCGAGCAAATACCGATGAATAGTGTTTTTCAAAAAATTTCTCGAAAAACTTTCATTTTCATCTTAGAAATTCAAACACTTTAATTCCTTCACGTAGCTCAAATACTACGACATTCCAATATCAATAAGTTATAGAATGACAACCATATTGATAACACATAGAATATAATTTTTTTATTATTTTTTTAATTTAATAAAATCATTTTACAATAAGATCCGAATTTCTCGGTCGTTACAATGATGACATAATTTTAAAGGATATTGTGATTCGTATTGATTCGGTTTAGCCTACGAGCAAGGCAAGTTTTTCTAAACTTTCTTTTTACATTGAGTAAGTTTTCTAATCTATTATCTTGTTAATCAAATTACTATTTTCAATTCGATTATGATATAATGATGTAAGTTATTCTTGAGCAAGTTATTCTTGTATTTAACTTGTTGTTTAGCATACAAATCTATATATTCTAATGTTGAACATTTTTATCGATCAAATTGCTATGCATGCTTAGTATTCAATTCAAATTAACCTTGGCTTAGTATTGTTCAAGCAAGGTGTTATAGTTATTCAAATTTTATGCTCTTAGATTATTCCTAAAGCATGACTTGAGTTTACTATGATTGATTCAATCACGATTATTCTATAGTGCAATGTTCTTGGTTTCATTCAACTAATCCTTAGTTGATGTTCGTTGAATTCCAAATTACCTTGAAAGCTTATCCAAACCAAACTTCCTTTGGTGCGGACTTGTACTCTAAATACTGAGATGAACAACCCTATTGTTATGATTAGGGGTTAACTTACGCGTAGCGTTAAAATGTTTGTGCACAATACATTGTACGAAGGGCTGATCCCCCTAAGTACGAGGTCCTTATAGTCTTATGACTGTTAAAGTCGGAGTTGAAAGATAACTTGCAACTGTGGACGTAGTTCGTGGTCTTACGACTCTCAGTGATGTATATTTTCCATATCTTGGGATTTCAGTTTTTGATTATTGTTGATAGAGTACTATTCATTGTTGATGAGCCTATTTTGGAAGTTATTATTGCTATACTCCTGTTGATTCCATATTATATCCAATGAGCAATTGTTTTGCTCACTCTTGCATATTTATAAACTCATTGCAGCTAAAGAAGAGAAGGTATGTGAACCTTCGACTAGCAAAGGAAAGGGAAAAATGTGCAAGTGATGAAGACTTGTAATTTTTACTTTGATTAAGATGTTAGACTTTTATTATGATGATCTTAGACTTGGTTTTAATGAAGTTTATTTAATTTCCGCATTTGAATGATTGTATTTAAAGGTTAGATAACCTGGGAGATTTTATTATGTAACCCTTTAATAGGAAAGGTTTTATTTATCTAGTTTTATTGTGATTGGGTAGTTAGATATGAATGTTTGATTAAGTGAACCCCAGATCCTGTGGGAATGAAGTGCCTGGATTTGGGGGTGTCACAAGTTGGTATCAAAGCCTTAGGTTATGATCCTTAGGTGGGGGGAAAGCCTTAGGAAGTAACCTTCGAAAAGATAGTGATGATAAACTCTTATCGAGTTTTAAGGAAGAAGTAATAAAACACTTATGTGCTTATGTGTTTACAACTTATGTGCTCGTGAGAGTCGAGTAGTAATGATTAATAATTAAAACTTAAAATTTTGTTGTCAGGATGTCGGATGTTGGAGGAGCTAGTCGAGCTGGGGAGGAGGAACCCCGAGTACCTATAGAGGAGGAGCCCTGAGACATTCATGTCGTCGAGGAACAATTTGAGTACAGAGGAGACATCTCCATTGATCACTGTTGTTGGTCAGGAGTATGAGCCAGAGATCGAGGATCGATCCAGAGGAGGATCCGAGAAGAAGAAGGAGTTCCCACCGAACTCCATTGTTCTTTGAGATGTATGATGCACTTTATGATCGTAACATAGAGTTGCAGGATATTGTCAGAGATCCGGACCGAGCTGGGCGGTTAGTCGACAAATTACTATTGAAAGCGGAGGATAGGGAGATTATGACTCTTCACACACGTTTAGGAAATGTGGAGTGGGATATGGTCCACGAGAAGGGTCAAACCGAGGATAAGTCCGCATGAAATAGAAAAATTGAAGAAGGATCGAAAGAGAGCTCAGAGAGGCTTGCCATAGCAGAGGAGGGTGTATGTACGAGAGTCGCCGTGTTTGTTCTTCGCAGAAGATGATCACCGTCTGCGAAGAAGGCTAAACTTGAGGAGACGACTTACACTACAAAATGCAATGGATGCGGTCCAAGATCGAGTTTGGAAGTATCCAATCCGGTTTGAGGATCTACCATCATATATCTTTGGATCATGAGAATGATGTCTCAAGATCATGGAAGAGGAACGTAGCAAGGCTATTCGGTATACTTTAATGCATAAAGTGATAGTATTACTTTAATTATGTGAAAATTATTTGGTAGTTAATGATATAAATTCTGATTTGTTTATAAACAAAGGAATATTTTGATGTTTTAAATCCTGTAAATTCTTTATCTCGGGATAGTGGATGTAAATAGCAGTGATGCTATTGATATAATGTTTTCAAAGAAGTTATGAATAAAAGATATTATTTTCTTTATCCAAAGTGTTATGTGTTATGAAGTGATTACTTTAATGGGGGAAAGTTAAGTAGAAATTACTTGAAAAGAGTTGAGTAATAATCTAATGAATGTATTTTTTTAACAGAAAATGCCTCCAAGACGTCAACCACCCCGTCAGAGAACCACCGAAGGAACCATCAACGATAATGTTGAAACTAACTCCGTTCAGCAGTTGGTGACGTTACTGGTAGGTGCACTGCAAAATCAATCGCAGAATCAACCTCAGAACCAAGGTGCTACGTTTAAGGATTTCAAGGCGGTTGGACCACCAGAATTCCGTGGATCTATGAATCCAGTTGAAGCATAGACTTGGATTATGGATATCGAGAAGGTTTTTGATGTGGCTAGGGTAGAAGAGAATCAGAAGACTGCTTTTTGCAACGTTTATGTTGAAAGAGGAGGCTAGCTATTGGTGGCAGGCCAACAAAACTCGGGAAGGACCAGGAGTAATGACCTGGGATAGGTTTAAGGAGCTGTTCTTCGAGACTTATTTCCCAGAGAGTTTGAAGAGTCAGCTAGAGGTCCAGTTTTTGGAGTTGAAGCAGGGAACAATGTCGGCGTCGGAGTATGCCGTAAAATTTAACGAGTTGGCGAGGTTTGCGCCATATCAGTCAAAGATGAGATGGTATGGCGAAAAAGGTTTGGCGAGGGAATGAAACCCTGGTTGTAGACAAAGAGGTCTCCTGTTCCAATTGAAGACATTTGCAAGAAGATGATGGAGAAGGCGATTCTCATTTGAAAGTGGAGGTGAAGCAGTAACAAAGCATAATCAAGAGAGAGAGAAAGAAGAAAAGTGAAGGTGAAGCTAAGAGTGGTGGTAGCGGTAGTAATGGCAACAACTTTCAAGAGGAAGTGGAATAAGAATGGAGGAGCTGGAAATCAAAGAAAGAAACCAAACAAAATAAGAAGTTCGAAGCATGTGCTACGTGCGGAAAGTTTCATAAGGGAGTGTGTTTGCTGGGGAAACAAGTATGCTTCAATTGTGGCCAGGAGGGTCACATCGCCCCAAATTGAACTCAAGCTAAGAAGAATGTGTGCTTCACGTGCGGATCCAAAGATCACTTTGCTCGTGAATGCCCTAAGAAGAGATCTGGTGAGTCAAATGGGAGCAAGGGAAATGCTAGTGGAGGTGCGTTGGCTATTGTTGGACCAACAACAACAAATAAGCCCACAGCCAGAACCTTCAACATGACTGTGCAAGATGCTGTGCAATCAAAGGATGTGGTGTCAGGTATTATCCCGATCAATGACATTGATGCTTATGTATTATTTGATTCGGGTGCTACTTGCTCATTTATATCTGATGAATTTGCTATGAGATTAAGATTGCCTAGTGCAGAATTGAATTTCCCTTTAAACATAGAAAATGTGAATAAGGAAGTAGTTCCTGTTAGGTTCGTACACAAGAACTGTAGGGTGAATATTAAGGGAAATATTTTGATGGTAGATTTGATTCCAATCAGGCTAGGAGAGTTTGATGTTATTTTGGGAATGGATTGGTTGTTCAATTATGGAGCGATAATTGACTGCCAAAAGAAATATGTAAACCTTGTGACTCCGTCAAAGGTATTATTCAATGGTAGCAAATCGCCTAGACAAATGAAATGTCTAACGATTATGCAGGCCAAGAAGTTGTTGAGTCAAGGCTGTGTGGGTTATTTAGCTTACATAGTCGATACTCAGAAGAAGGGTGCGAAACTGGAAGAAATACCAGTAGTTAGGGAGTTTGTGGAAGTATTTTCGGAGGATTTGTCGGGACTTCCGCCTGACAGAAAAATCGAGTTTATGATCGACTTAGCACCAGGAACCGCTCCGATATCGAAAGCCCCATACAGAATGGCTCCGGTGGAGATGAAAGAACTGATGGTACAACTACTGAGTCATTGGACAAGAAATACATTCAAGCCGAGAGTGTGTCCGTGGGAGCACCCGGCGTTATTAGTAAAGAAGAAAGATGGGTCAATGCGTCTTTGCATTGATTATAGGGAGTTAAACAAAGTCACTATTAAGAATAAGTATCCATTGCCAAAAATAGATGACTTGTTTGATCAATTGAAGGGTGCTAGATATTTCTCGAAAATAGATTTGAGAAGTGGGTATCATCAACTAAAGGTAAGAAAGGAGGATGTACCGAAGATGGCATTCCAAACTCGGTATGGACATTACGAATTTTTGGTGATGTCTTTTGGTTTGACAAACGCCCCTGCAGCATTCATGGATTTGATGAACAGGGTGTTTAAACCATTTTTGGACAAGTTTGTGGTGGTGTTTATCGACGATATTCTGGTTTACTCTAAAACTCAAGAGGAACATGTAGAACACTTACGTCTAACTCTGGAGATGCTAAGAAAAGAAAAGTTGTATGCGAAATTCTCTAAATGTGAATTTTGTTTGAACGATGTACAATTTCTTGGGCACATAATTGATAAGGATTGAATTTCAGTGGATCCATCAAAGGTTGAAGCTGTGATAAATTGGGAACAACCGAGAACTCCATCAGAAGTGAGAAGTTTCTTGGGATTAGCAGGGTATTACAGACGGTTTATCCAGGATTTCTCCAAGATTGCTACGCCGTTGACAAATTTGACGAGAAAATCTGTAAAATTTGTTTGGACGGAGAAATGTGAAGGAAGTTTCCAGGAATTAAAAAAGAAGCTAAGTATGGCACCTGTGTTGTCGTTACCGGATAATACATGAAATTTTGTGGTGTATAGTGATGCTTCACACAAGGGATTAGGATGTGTACTTATGCAGAACGGGAAAGTCATCGCGTATGCATCAAGGCAGTTGAAGTACTACGAAAAAGGGTATCCGACTCATGATTTAGAGTTGGTGGCGGTTGTGTTCGCACTAAAGATATGGAGACACTATCTCTACGGGGAGAAATGTGAGATCTACACAGACCATAAGAGTCTGAAGTACATTTTCATTAGAAGGACCTGAACATGCGTCAAAGAAGATGGATGGAACTGATAAAAGATTATGATTGTGAGATCTTTTATCATCCAGGCAAAGTAAATGTGGTTGCAGATGCCTTGAGTAGGAAAGGCAGGGAAAAGTTGATGTTGTTAACTGATAAGGAGGAGCTTATTACAGCAATGTCAAGGTTAGAATTGGAAATCAAATTTCCAAGAGAATCCGATGAAAGATGTTACCAGATGGAAGCCAGTCCAACTTTAGTGGACAAAGTGAAGAACGCTCAACTGCAGGAATACTGAAATACAAGATTGATACCGATGGAATACTGAGATTCGAAGGACGGTTATGGGTTCCAGCAGTATTAGATATTAAAGATGACATCTTGACAGAAGCCCATAACTTGAGATATTCGATTCATCCAGGAAGTACAAAGATGTATCAAGATTTGCGGCGACATTTTTGGTGGCCAAATATGAAAAGAGACGTTGCAGAATGCGTTGCAAAGTGCTTGACATATCAGAGAGTCAAGGTCGAGCATCAAAGACCAAGCGAGTTACTTCAACAGTTGGAGATACCGGAATGGAAATTGGAACATATCACAATGGATTTTGTGGTATGTCTCCGAACGACTCAGAAAGGATACAATGCGATTTGGGTGATAGTGGACAGATTAACAAAATCTGCACACTTTTTGCCAATAAAGATTAGATTCAATCTTGATCAGCTGGCAAGGTTATATGTTAAAGAGATCGTGTCGAGACATGGAGTTCCAGTGTCAATTGTGTCAGATAGAGATCCGAGGTTCACATCAAACTTCTGGAAGAGACTACAAGAATGTATGGGAACACAGTTGCGAATGAGTATGGCATATCACCCGCAAACAAATGGCCAAAGCGAACGAACGATTCAGACATTGGAAGATATGTTGAGAGCATGCGTCATGGATTTCAAAGGAAGCTGGGATAAACAATTACCGTTGGTGGAATTTGCCTACAATAACAGTTACCACGCTAGCATCGACATGCCGCCTTATGAAGCATTATATGATAGGAGGTGCAGAACTCCACTGTGCTGGGATGAAGTCGGTGAACGTCAACTGTTAGGACCAGAACTGGTACAACAAACTGCTAAGCTTGTCAAACTCATCAGAACAAGATTGATAGCTGCTCAAAACAGACAAAAGAAATATGCTGATCAACACACACAAGATCGTGCGTTCGATGTAGGAAATTACGTGTTCCTAAAAGTTTCTCCTTGGAAGGGGAAGATTCGATTTGGTAAAAAGGGGAAACTAAGTCCGAGGTTTATTGGACCCTTTGAAGTGCTGAGGAAAGTTGGAGAGGTAGCTTACGAGGTAGCTCTACCTCCAGAATTGTAAAACATTCAAAATATTTTTCACGTGTCGGTGTTACGACCGTATAAATCTGATTACAAGCACGTAATTGAGTACGAACCATTACAATTTGAGAAAGACTTGTCCTATGAAGAGGTTCCTATCCAGATAGTCGACAGGAAAGAACAAGTGCTCAGGAATAAGGTGATACCTTCTGTAAAGGTAGTATGGAGGAACCACAATGTCAAAGAGGCCACGTGGGAACTCGAAGCTGAAATGATGAAGAATTACCCTGAGTTGTTTGTTTAATCTGTGTCTTCGATTCTGGGGATAGAATCTTTGTAAGTAGGGGAAAATGTGACGAATGAATGATTTGAATTGTGATTCTGGGGACAGAATCCTTGTAAGGAGGGAATGATGTAACATTCCAGAATTTTAATTGTTTTATTAAATATTTATTGAATTATTTAAATATTTAATGGATGTGTTTATGGTTGAATTTGTAATTGTTCAAATTTGATTCGATTTGGTTAATTGTTTGTTAAATAAATAATTAAGGAAATTAATTATTTTGCTAATTTAATTTAATTATTAAGTTAGAGAGTTTTGATTAATCAAATTACTATTCTTTTTATTGGAATTTGTAACTAAAAAGATGTGTTAGTTGAATTAAATAAAGTTATAATTATAAAGAAAATTATAATTTTGGTGGTATTGATTTATGTGATGAAGTGATTTAATAAATTTTTATTAAGATTAATTTAATTTGGTAAAGTGTGACAAATAACCTTTTATAAAGGAGTTATTAAAATAACTTAAAAGAATTTTAATTCAGTTTTGCCAAACAATGCCTAATGCCTATTAAGTCTTTAATCTATTTGTGTTTTACCAAACAAGGCATAAGGATTAATTGATTTTTTTTAGTGGTTAGCCAAACATACCTTATGGCTTTTGATTTCAAAACTCAAATAACTGATATCAGTTATGTTTATATTTATATTATATAATTAATATATATTATATCCTATATACATTATTTGTTAAGACGTAAGAATAGAGGAGAGAGGTTAGAAAGAAGAAAGAAAACTTAGAGGAATAAGAAGAAAAGAAGAAAAGAAGAGAGGAAGAATGGCTAGAGATTGGAGAATAGAAAGAAATAGCCATATCATCTTCTTCAAGGTATTCTCCTATTTCTTTTAGTTTTAAAAGTTTTAGCTTTCTCCTATTTCTCTGTAAAATTCTTGTGATAAGATAATTGTTAATTTTATGTGTGTTCATGTGATAAACTAGTGTTGTAAGGTTATTTTCATAGGATATATATGATTATAATCAATGTATTGTGGTTATGTATGTATTTGTGAAGAAAACCTTTTTACAGAGAGTTTTTTTTGTGAATATATTGTTTAGCTTAAAGTAGAAATTGAGGGTTAATTAGTTGTTTAGTTGTTAAATTGACTATTTAATTTGATAGAGTATGCATATACTTTGATAAAATGCTTTAAATTAATGGTTTTGGTTAAAAAATAAAATTTACAGTGTTGGTTTTCATTGAAATATGAAAAAGTAAGTTTTTAGCCAAAAACAGTGAAATTGGATATGTTAATTTTGTTGTTTATGTTGTTGTATGGGTAGAAACATGTTAGGAATTCTTGAATTATGTTTACATGAAGTTTTTGTATGAATTGTATGTGATTTAGTCTGTTAAAAACGAGCTTGTAGGCCAAAATTGGCTTTTTCACCTCTTTATTCTTTGAAGTCGTCGAATTCAGCTAGCGATTTGCGGCCGACGACGCTGACCAATGATGTTAGTTTCGTGTCAGTAGCGTCGGCACCAGTGCCGATGGCTTTATAGTTTTGTTCATGGCACAAAGACTACGCTTCACGCCTTGGCAGAGCGAATTAAACTATAGCTGGCATGCCTGCGCTTAGTTAGCAGATTGGTCTGACAGTGTACTTTTTGTACACGAAATTTTAAGAATTGTTATGTGATAATAGTAGAACTGTAAAATGTTGATTTTAAGGTTTCTTTACCTAGAATGAACATGTTATTAACAATTAAATTGTTTTGTAACTTGATTATGTGATTAAAAATCCAATTTTTAAATGATGAACATACTTAGTTATGTTTGTAAAATGGTAATGGCTAACTATGTCATGATGACATATATTTATTGGATATTGTAATTCGTATTGATTCGGTTTAGCCTACGAGCAAGGCAAGTTTTTCTAAACTTTCTTTTTATATTGAGCAAGTTTTCTAATCTATTATCTTGTTAATCAAATTACTGTTTTCAATTCGATTATGATATAATGATGTAAGTTATTCTTGAGCAAGTTATTCTTGTATTTAACTTGTTGTTTAGCCTGCAAATCTATATATTCTAATGTTGAACATTTTTATCGATCAAATTGTTATGCATGCTTAGTATTCAATTCAAATTAACCTTGGCTTAGTATTGTTCAAGCAAGGTGTTATAGTTATTCAAATTGTATGCTCTTAGATTATTCCTAAAGCATGACTTGAGTTTACTATGATTGATTCAATCATGATTATTCTATAGTGTAATGTTCTTGGTTTCATTCAACTAATCCTTAGTTGATGTTCGTTGAATTCCAAATTATCTTGAAAGCTTATCCAAACCAAACTTCCTTTGGTGCGGACTTGTACTCTAAATACTGAGATGAATAACCCTATTGTTATGATTAGGGGTTAACTTACGCGTAGCGTTAAAATGTTTGTGCATAATACATTGTACGAAGGGCTGATCCCCCTAAGTACGAGGTCCTTATAGTCTTATGACTATTAAAGTTGGGAGTTGAAAGATAAATTGCAACTGTGGATGTAGTTCGTGGTCTTACGACCCTCAGTGATGTATATTTTCCATATCTTGGGATTTCAGTTTCTGATTATTGATGATAGAGTACTATTCATTGTTGATGAGCCTATTTTGGAAGTTATTATTGCTATACTCCTGTTGATTCCATATTATATCCAGTGAGCAATTGTTTTGCTCACTCTTGCATATTTATAAACTCATTGCAGCTAAAGAAGAGAAGGTATGTGAACCTTCGACTAGCAAAGGAAAGGGAAAAATGTGCAAGTGATGAAGACTTGTAATTTTTACTTTGATTAAGATGTTAGACTTTTATTATGATGATCTTAGACTTGGTTTTAATGAAGTTTATTTAATTTCCGCATTTGAATGATTGTATTTAAAGGTTAGATAACCTGGGAGATTTTATTATGTAACTCTTTAATGGGAAAGGTTTTATTTATCCAGTTTTATTGTGATTGGGTAGTTAGATATAAATGTTTGATTAAGTGAACACCAGATCCTGTGGGAATGAAGTACCTGGATTTGGGGGTGTCACATGGGTGATGTATACCTATTTTAGGGGCGTCACAACACATGTGAACAAATAGTTATAAGCATGTGAATTAATAGTAATTAATTGCTAATTTATCCGATTAATTACTCGATTGGTCAGTATAACTTCCAGACATCAATTATTATTGAAATAAATGTCGATTTCCACTAACACTAATAATTCCAACACAATGGAACTATCAATTTCATCTTTAATCAAGACGAACTTATTCATCATTAATATTATAACTCACAATATTTTACAATCAGGTCGTTCCCAGGAAAGAGGGGGCTTTCCGATAAGGATTTCTCCTTATTGGCGAGCAATTAGGTGACCAAACCTCTCCTTGAAAGAACTTCTAGACATTGTCAATATTGCAAATAATAATATGAATAACTTTGTCGTCTCAATTATTGATTTAATAATATAACATATTATGCAAATGATACTGTGACAATAATTGAATCAATAATATGAGAGATATGATGCAGCAATTACTGTAGCAATAATTGAGTATAACTGAGTGACTTCTTACGTAAACATCAATAATTAATATCGTGTGTTGTAACGACCCCAAAATAGGTCCATTCCATCCAACCCATTCTGAGTCGCCAAATATATAGTACGGAAAATAACTACAACTTTATTACAATAATGTCGTGATAAAAATACAACAACATATATGCTATGAGTTTGGATACAAATATATACCAATCAGAGTACGTCACAATGACACCTTACATAAAGGTATAGTCAAAAACTGCATTTTAGAAATTAGAATCTTTGGGAAGTGCTCAAGGAAACCTTCATACATGGGAGGCCATACTTTTAGGTTATGGTAGATATCATATGGCCACGTAATTATCCTTGGTTGACCTAATAAACCCCAAAGAAAAACGAGAAGATTACTATCATATTCTTCCCAATGGCGCAGTCTTCTCTTGACATATCATTATCTCCTTTGTCTCTAATTGGGTATTATACTCCAAACAAACACCAAGATTATATAGGTAGTGCTTGTAAATATACTCAAAGCAAGTGGATGAGCACAACCATGTCTTATGATAACACGAAGTTTGTATGTCATTAGACATCTTGTATGATAGTGGCAAAACACCCTTCCAAAGTTAAATTCACCTCACCCTCAACATCTATAGACCACCACTCTATTCCCTCGCTATCCCCCGGGCCAACCCAAACTACACTTTTACAGACTACACTTTTATTACACGAAAGGAATTGTGAAACAAAAGGGTGAGCACAACTAGCTCAATAAAAGAATATTATGACTAAAGATAAATAAATTATCAATAGTCTTCATCAAGAATAAATCGTAGATTTAGAACATATGGTAGATGATAAAACTTTTCAACCATAGTTGCGGTGAACGAGCAATCCATTAGAAGAGTCAAATAGACCATAAAATCTATTATCTTCTCCATGTTAAAAGTCCACCAACAATGTTTTATCCCTGTAACATCTATCAACAATTTCGCCCACAATCACGTGTATAACTCATAATCGTAATTGTAGTTCTAAATTCCTTTCCTCATCCAAGACAAAGATAATTTTCATCACTTGTCTTTACCTGAAACATCAAAGATCATGGTTATACCAAATCACAGTTCATGTTCATAATCATACTAATAAATTCATCTTTGCACCACGGCCAAAGATATTCATCAACAGTTCATCTTTACACTACAGGCTAAAGATATTCATCAACAGGTCATCTTTGCATTACGAGCCAAAGATATTCATCAATAATTCATCTTTGCACTACAGGCTAAAGATATTCATCAACAAGTCATCTTTGCACTACGAGCCAAAGATATTCATATATCAAAGAAATACATAATCATTTCAGAAGTTATATAACAATAATTATAACCATGTTGATCAATTCACCCTGCACTTAAGCTAAAAATATTCCATTATAAATTCAATGGTCATGATCATACTAGTCAACAATTCAACTTTGCATTACTGGCCAAAGAGAACCTATAGTCACGATCATACCAATAATCTACCCATCTTTACACTCAAGTCAAAGAGAAATATCATCATTAGGGTTATAAGAATGTTATATAAAAACAATATAATCAAAACATGGTTTTAATTTCAAGAGTAAGATTCATAAATCAACGATAATTTGGTCAGAGAAGAAACCAGTTTGTCGTGAATAGTACCCCGTATTCATACATAGTACCGTATATGTGCATAGTAACCTCGACACGAAAAGATAAAGTTTCATAATAAAATTCATATCCATATTTATAACACCTTAATCCAAATGTTATAAATCACTTAGAAATCTCATAATCTAATATTATTAATATTATAATAATATTTTAATCATTTCTTAAACTTATAAATAATTTAATCCATTTATTTACACTTTAATAATTAATGCATTTAATCATCTAAAAATGCCAAACTCATAAGATTTCATCATCATTAACCAAAACCCTCATAAAAATCTGCATATACCTCATATATGATTCTCAAGCCAATAAATCATATTTTCCAATTTTCTTACTTCACATAACATATTTAATTCATTTACTCATAACTAGAACATTTTCATGAAAAATACCAAATCAGTTCCAAAAATATTTATTTTCTGGGATTTAGAAGAATATAGTCCTATATTGAATATATATTTTTCTCAGAATTTTTAAAATTCATTTACTATTTTCCACATGGCCAAAACTACTGAATAGTTAGACATTTATCATAAATTATACTTTTGTCCAAAAATTCTGAAATTTACACGGTATACGGATATTATATAGATGTACTCCCAATAAAATTTTCATCAATTTTGGAGTTAATCACAAGGAGTTGTAAGCGGTTACTTTTAAAATAGTCTTTTCTCATAAAATCCATAACTCCTAATCTATACATCCAAAAATCGCCATTTTTGGACACAATCTACAAAACTCATCAAAATATCATTTCAAATTTTTTCCAGAATTTTTGAAGGTTCAGAAAAATTTCGAAACTAAAAACATAATAGCCCTTAAAATCTCTTACTATCCCTTACCTCAAAAAAAGCAAGATTTCCGATTTGGAATACTTATTTGAACGAACTTGCACAGTATATAGCAATACTCAAAGTATACTCAAAATACTCACAAGAATACGCTTCGATAATATAGAGAGAGAAAACTTGAGTTTACGGTGTGATTTTCAATTCTAACCTAAGCACCTATTTATAGAAATTGCTTAGAACACCAAAATGTAAAATTGAATATAATATTAATATAATTATACAAATTTTCCTTAGCCCACCTTTTGGTCAAAAACACCAGCCACACATGTTAATGATGTCCAAAAAATACAAAAAATGTTTTTCTAACAAAAATAATTTAAACTCCAAAAATCAATTCACACTCGATATACCGAAACTTCAATAATTCACAATAAATAGCTCTTTTATCAGAAAATTCGAATCTCGCGCCATTTTATAGGAAATTCAATTCTATACAACTTTGCAGAAGAAAGTTTTTCCAAATTCCAAACAGAAATTGACTGAAATTCACAAACGGGTGATTTTACAGGCTATAATCAAATTTCGGTCAATAATTGTGTCCAGCAACACACAAAACATGTGTTAAACATTTAATGCCACAAAAATACTCTTCCTCCTCATATACTTATATATTCCACATTCATTGTAAAAATATCACCATTAATATATTATTAAAATAATATATTTAAATGAATTATTTTATCAGAAAAAGATAAAATATTAATTTTTAACAATTATCATTTTAAAAATTTTCTCCATCTATATCCACATAAAATCAATATTTTCCTCATCATAAAAATTAATAATTAATTATTCACAAATAATATTACATAATCACAATATTAACAAACTGTGCAGTTCCTCAGAAAGAGGGGCTTTCAATAAGAATTTCTCCTTCTTGGCAAGCAATTAGGTGACCAAACCTCTCCTTAGACAGAACTTTCTAGGCATTGCCAATAATGTTATCCAATAATATTATTAGAGATAATATGAATTATTGTCTCAGATAATGGAAAATCATCTGTCCGTGACAATTATTAAAACAACAATAATATAAAATATCAACGTAGCAATTATTGAATCAATAAAATAAAATATTGAAGCAGTAATTATCGTAACAATTATTAAGTAATGCCTTCTTCACGAAAAAAAAAAATTATCATGCTTCATGAATAGTACTCGTGAATAGTAACTCGTGAATAGTAACTAATGAATAGTAACTCGTGAATAGTAACTCATGAATAGTAACTCGTGAATAGTAACTCATGAATAGTAACTCATGAATAGTAACTCATGAATAGTAATTAAAAAAAAATTAAATACTTTTATTTCATAAAATTCGGGGTCTTACATGTGCTACTATGCAACCATGCGTATTACTGTACTTTTACTACCGGGTAGTTCAACAGTTTTAACGGTAACACTTTCGCCGTTATTTTTATAAAATGATAATTCTATCGTTTTCTAACTACGACAATACTTCCATTGTGGGGTCCACCAATGATTGTGCCATTGTACGGATATTCCCAACAAAAAGAATATTCCCCGACCAATCAAATATTTTATAACAACTTGCTTACTTTGCAAAATTTGTAAATATTACCCACAACTATAACATTATATCATATCCACACCATAATATTCAAAAATATATTTCAAGAAAATTTAATCTTTATTCATAAAACTTGGGGTATTACAACCTCCTCTTCTTATAAAATTTCGTCCTCAAAATTAGGGTGCGTACCTGCTATGTCGAAGAGGTGATGATACCTCGTCAGATTCTAACTCTTGAGATATAACATTTGAGCGTAGAATATATTCATTCTTATCCAACATTTTAACAGGTATCTCCTCATACGTTAAATCTTTCTCTATCTCGTCCGGTTCTAATTCAATACTGTGGTCCGGGTTGTCCACATATTTATGTAACATTGATACGTGAAAAATGTTATGAACACGCGACATACTTTGTGGTAAAGCAATTCTATAGGCCACAGTTCCTACTCAATCGAGTATTTCAAATAGACTAATAAAATTGAGGGTTGAGATTTCCTCTCTTCGTCAATTCTAGCTTCTATAATAATGCCCTCTTGATCCTTCTTCTTCACATTCATCAGCTTCAGGTGTGTAGCTTGAGCGGTTTTAACTTCATTAGTTAACGTCGATTCTACTCGTATTATTTGTCATCATCACGTGGGTCCTTAGAGTCTTTAACTCTATCTTCATCATTTGTATGTTATACGAAATGGGTTTTGTGTTAACAATGTCACACTCGTAAACGCATACGATCTTCTATTCAACGCGTCAGCTACCACGTTCGCACTTCCACGATGATATTGAATGGTATAGTCATAATCTTCAACAGCTCGAGCCAACATCTTTGGCATATTATACGTTCATTTTGGTTGAAGAAATATTTAAGGGTTGAAGAAATGGGTTTTGTACTGGGGTCAATATAAAATTTGATTTCACGCTCTAGGGTTAGGCTAAGAAGTCTTCAGAGAATACGTCATAAAATTTATTAACAATAGAAATATCATTCAAAACTGTGACTCTCATCCCAAGACTTGGATAACACGTCGCACTGATACCTATCAACTTGCCACCGTTATCCACGGCTTCCCCTACAGTAAGTCTGGCTTCGGTGCATTCTACACAAGGAAGTCAACAACGAAAGGATCAGGGTTCTTTACTTATGGCCTGATATTACAGTGATTAACTTTAGTGGTTTGGTTGCTTGAATTCGTATAACAGGTTGGTTAAGAATATGAAAGCTAACAACCTTACGAAAATAATCAATTTTGGCATGATGAGTAGTTAACCAATCGATTCCTAAAATCACATCAAGGGCAAGTATTTTCAAAGAGATAAGATCAACAGGTAATGTGAAAGTATCGATTTGAATCAACAAGATTTATAAACAGTGGAGGTAACGAAGGTTTCTACTAAAGAAGTTTCAACCAATAAGTCAAAGTCTTCCTTCTTTGGGGTCAAATTTAAACGTTGAGCGCAAGCAAGAGAGATAAAAGAATGGGTAGAACCGGTATCTAATAAGGTATAGACTTCGCAAGAATTTATAATTAATTAACCCGTGCTAACTTCGTTCGGGTTATTGGCTTTTTGAGAAGTCACGAAAAATGCTCTCCCTGAAACCACCAACTTTGGTTTGTCCGTATCCGCCTTTGGTGCCACCGTCCCAGCTGGACTTGGTTTAGCGAAATCGAGCTATGTGACCTTCTTTTCCACAACTAAAACATACCTTGGAAGGCTGTGAATAGTTTGGACTTATGTGTCCCTCCTCTCCACATCTATAGCATTTAACTGGCGGTCGTTCTCCTCCGCTAGAATTTGTTGCTGGTGTTGGTGCTGCTGCCGACGTCTTCCCATCATTGTTAAATCTTCCCTTCTTGAATTTTCCACTTCTATTATCTTGGCCATGATTACCACCGAAGTGGTTACCATTCTTGGCATGATAATTTCCCCCACGATGGTTATCATTGTTTCGATGGCCGTTGCCCACGCAATACGATTATTATCGTGTTGTTGGTCGTTTGCCTTTCGGTTGTGCTGACTCATTATCGCGCTCCAATAACTGAGCCCTATTCACAACATCTGAATATAAACAAAGTTTGTGAGAAATGAGGTATTAACGTATATCGGGTTTCAAACCTCTTAGAAACATTCATGTCATTCTCTCTTCATTATCGACCAAATGGGATGCAAACCGGGATAACTCCGCAAATTTAGCCTCGTATTGCGACACAGTCATATTGTTTTGCTCCAACTTGATGAATTCCACCTCCTTCATGTGACAAATACTTTCGGGAAAGTACTTGTCATTGAACAACTCTTGGAACTTCTCCCAAGACATCTTGAGTGCGTCAGGCTGGGTACGCTTTACAGATTCCCACCAATAATCTGCCTCTTCACGCAACATAAAGGTGGCGAAGGGAACCTTTTGTTCCTCTGAGCATTCCAAGACATCAAATATCTCGGTGATCTTCTTTATCCACGTCTCTGCCTTAAGTGGTTCTGGCTTTCCAAAAAACTCTGGCGGTCCCAGCTCCTTGAACTGCTTAGCAGTGACCATCCGAGAGTTGTCAGTGTTTCCACCTGAATTTTGAGCAGAGTCTCTCTCTACCGATGTTGCATTTAATGTATAAAACCTCCGATCATCTCATCGTTCATCATCCGACGGTGTTGTTATTTACCCGAGGATTATTGTCTTCCTATTGCACATTATCCCGGTATTGATCGTCAGTGACTCAGCAGGTCTCATGTGCTTCATTCTTTGATCTCAATATTTTTAGATGCCATTTTCAAACACTTGTCACAAAATAAGGGTTAATTGACATATCATATATTATCCCTATACTACGAATAGAATAATTAAATACCAAATAAACTTGGTGTGAGGTCATACTAGTGAAGGAATTCTCCATCTCTCCCCTCCTAGTTCTTGTCTCACATCTCAGCCAGGGATCATATCCCTACGCTTTGATACTGTGAGACCCCAAATTTTATGAATAAAGATCTAAATTTCTCGAAATATTTTTTTTGAATATTAAGGTGTGGATTTGAGATAATGTTATAGTTATGGGTAATATTTATAAATTTTGAAAAGTATGCAAGTTGTTGTATAATATTCGATTGGTCGGAGAATATTCTTTTTATCGGGGAATATTCGTATGACGGTACAATCATTGGTGGACCCCACAACAAAATTATTGTCGGATTGAGAAAACGACAAAAATATTTTTATGAAAATAACGGCGAAAGTTTTACAGTTAAAACTGTTGAACTACTCGGTAGTAAAAGTACAGTAATACGCGTGGTTGCATAGTAGCACATGGTATTGATTATTTATGCTTACGTGAAAAGTCATTCAGTTATATTATTCAATTATTACTGATAATGAATTGCCGCATCATATTGAAAGTAGTATGCACAAGCCAATCATGTTTGATGATAAAGCATATACTTTGTAACAATCTTATTCATTTATTAATAAAAAGTATTAATTTATTAAAGGCTTTTAATTATCTACATGATGTTTGTTTTATAATATGTGATAAACCCATAGTTTTAAGCAATGCTTTTAGAATAATGATGATGATCATTCTAATGAGATCTAAATTCTTAGAAAGCTTAAAACTAAAATAGTTCCCAATCATTGGATAACTAAATTGGGGATTAGTGAATCCGGATAGATTGGTACATACGTTGTTTGCTCATTGGATGAGGATGATTGATCTCATGATCATTTGTGTGGAGACATTAAAGCAAGTATGTAGGTGCTTATTAGAGAATAAGTTCATCGAGCGTGGCTCGCTAAGGAATACCTAATGGAGTTTTACTTATTCGTCAATAGGAATTTCTCAGTAGTGATAGTAGTAGAAGTGATTCTTGGACTTGAGATCATCATAGTATCTTGTGTATGATGAGTTATACTTTGACTTATTCCTTAAGACCCTTAGGGTATATCAAAGGGTATGCTTGGGTATAATAAGTTGTATATGGAGATAATGTATGATCAATAAAGAATCTACTGTTAGGTTTGTAATATTCATGGGCGCAATCAAATTGCATAAAAAGTGCGGAAACGTGTAAAATCAGAGTTTAAAAAAAAATTACAAACCATATACCCGGATCACCCTTTATGCACAATTATTAATTAAACGAAGAATAAGAAATTATGAAATCATACCCTTGTAGAAATGAGCTTCCTCAGGTACGAGTTCACCTCCTACTTCTCAGCGATCTCCTTGAATCCACCGGGTTTGGTTCCTTCCTTTGATCAACGTTAGCCTCCCATGTGTTTGGCCTCTAGAGGTGATCCACCAAGGAAAAAGAATTTTCAAGAAGAAGGGGTATTGGCTCAAACTTTAGTTTTTCCTATCTCTATAGAAAAGGCGTACTCTCCCAACTATTGGAATTATTACGTATGTTGTAAAAGTCAACAACCACCCCACCCATAATAAGACTCCTCTTATTTATAGATGTGGGCAACCCACCTTAACAATTAAGGAATTTGGTTTTATTTAATTAATTAAATTCTTTAAATTAATTAAGCTCCCTAATCTTATTAGGGATAATTAATTAAACTCCTTTAACTAATTTTCCTTCCTAATCCAATTAGGAATAAATGAGAGTACTTATATTAAATTAATTCCTAAACTCTTTTAGAAATTAAAATAATAATAATTGTAATAATATTAATAAGACTCCTCTTATTAATTTATATTTAATATTTCTAAAATATTAAATAATAAATATTAATCTATTTAATTTATTCTATCACCATAGATTAAATTAAATATACTTAACTATATTATTACGATTATGCCATTAACTTCTTAAATAATTATTCTTCCTTTTATGGTGTGACCCTTTAGGTTCTCCATATTAAGCTAGGTTGTGAATAAATCAATTAGAACAATTTAATCTTATTTAAATAAATAAATTAAACAATTTATTTATTTAAATAAATAATATTTATTCTACAATAGGGATAAGCCTCACTAGCGATCGGCGACTTTCCAGATAATATAGATTTCAACATTAATCATAAAAGAACCTTTGAGTAAATAGTTTAAAAGACAATTCAATCCTTCCACCATCTGATGTCCCAATTAAATATAAGGCATGAAATTATTGTCAAGTCTTATTTTATTTAATTATATGTATTTCGATTCTTAAATACCTGACTCAAATAATGCAAATTAGAAACTCCTTTCTAATTTCATTCGCCTGCCAAGGACTCTTTGGGTTGTCATTTATCGAATCACATAGGACATTTCTCTTCTTTTATTAGAAGTGGTAGATTCTTTATTGATCATACATTATCTCCATATACAACTTATTATACCCAAGCATACCTTTTGATATACCCTAAGGGTCTTAAGGAATAAGTCAAAGTATAACTCATCATACACAAGATACTATGATGATCTCAAGTCCAAGGATCACGTGTACTACTATCACTACTGAGAATTCCTATTGATAGGCAAGTAAAACTCCATTAGGTATTCCTTAGCGAGCCGCGTTCAATTGAACTTATTCTCTAATAAGCACCTACATACTTGCTTTAGTGTCTCCACACAAATGATCATGAGATCAATCATCCTCATCCAATGAAAGCAAGCAACGTATGTACCAATCTATCCAGGATTCACTAATCCCCAATTTAGTAATCCAATGATTGGGAACTATTTTAGTTTTAAGCTTTCTAAGAATTTAGATCTCATTAGAATGATCATCATCATTATTCTAAAAGCATTGCTTAAAACTATGGGTTTATCACATATTATAAAACAGCATCATGTAATTAAAAGCCTTTAATAAATTAATACTTTTTATTAATAAATGAATAAGATTGTTTCAAAGTATATGCTTTATCATCAAACATGATTGGCATGTGTGCATACTACTTTCATCTACCACTTCTATTAAAAGAAGAGAAATGTCCTATGTGATTCGATAAATGACAACCCAGTAGTCCTTGGCCAAGGCAGAATGAAATTAGAAAGGAGTTTCTAATCTGCATTATTTGGTGTTGTGCATTTAAGAGTCGAAATACATATAATTAAATAAAATAAGACTTGACAGTAATTCCATGTCTTATATTTAATTGGGACTTTATATGGTGGAAGGATTGAATTGTACGGTAACTATTTACTCAAAGGTTCTTTTATGATTAATGTTGAAATCTATATTATCTGGAAAGTCGTTGATCGCTAGGGAGGCTCATCCCTATTGTAGAATAAATATTATTTATTTAAATAAATTAATTGTTTAATTTATTTATTTAAATAAGATTAGAATTGTTCTAATTGATTTATTCACAACCAGTTTAATATGGAGAACCTAAAGGGTCACACCATAAAAGGAAGAATAATTATTTAAGAAGTTAATGGCATAATCGTAATAATATGTTATATATATTTAATTTAATCTATGGTGATAGAATAAATTAAATAGCTTAATATTTATTATTTAATATTTTAGAAATATTAAATATAAATTAATAAGAGGAGTCTTATTAATATTATTACAATTATTATTATTATTTTAATTTTTAAAAGAGTTTAGAAATTAATTTAATATAAGTACTCTCATTTATTCCTAATAGGATTAGGAGGAAAATTAGTTAAAGGAGTTTAATTAATTATCCCTAATAAGATTAGGGAGCCCATTTAATTAAAAGAGTTTAATTAAATAATACCTTATTTTATTAAATAAGGTTACACGATATCTTTATAAGATGAGTCTTATATCAGATATCAAGATATACGTAATTCCAATAGTTGGAGAGTACGCTCTTTTTCTATAGAGATAGAAAAACTAGGGTTTAGCCAACCACCCATCTTCTTGAATCCTTCTTCTTCCTTGGTGGATCACCCTCAGAGGCCAAACACTTGGGTGGCTAACGTTGATCAAAGGAAGGAACCAAACCCGGTGAATTCAAGTTGAGCGAAAGGATTTGGAGGTGAACTTGTACACGAGGAAGCTTCGATCTTCAAGGGTATGATTTTATTCTTTATCTTTTCGTTTAATTAATAATTGTGCATAAAGGGTGATCAAGGGTATATGGTTTGTAAAATTTTAAAACTCGATTTTTACACGTTTCGCTTTATTTTGCAATTTGATTGCGTTCATGAATATTACAAACCTAACAGTGGCATCAGAGCCAAACCTTTATGCAAATTATTAATTGTTCATATTTGATATGTATATTGATATGTGTTTAGAACAATTTAATTGGGCATAATTTTGTTGTATACAATTTAAAAAAAAATTAAAAAAAAATGAAAGTTATTTTTAAAATTGGTAATCCCAATTTTTTCTTTGCTTTCCGTCAATCGCGAAATCCACGGTTTCATTAATAGCAGCAGGAGATTCCTTAAGATTTTATCTGGTATCATGATTATTGAAATCACATACCGCGGTTTAAAAAAAAAAAAACAAGCTGTTATTCGCGTGGGTTAATCAAAGGGATTGGCATGATTCGGTTATTATATATACAATCAATATATTATATTAGATATATTATATTAGATCAGCAGCAGGATTATATATAATTGTTACCAGGATTGATTTTTATATATATATATATATAAGGCGCGAATCATGGAGCAGTTTATTAACATGATTCAGGATTTGCAGTATACTATTTCATGTTGCAAATCTATATATATTATATTAGATATATTATATTAGATCATGTTAGTTTCAAATTACGGTAATGTATTAATATATATCGTGATATATATTAATATTAATGTATTCAGATGTCCGTTCGCGAAATCAGTATTTTTTTAAAACGGTATTTTAATTATTTTATAATTAAAATAAAAGGTTTATTTTAATTTTAAAATTAAAATTCATGCTAACTAATTAGAGTTGGAATTGGATTTCATGATAACTAATTGGAGTTGAAATTGGATTCTAAATAAAAGAGTTTATTTAGATATGAAATAAGATTTCATATTATTCAAAATAAAAGAGTTTATTTGTGAATAGGAAAGAGAATCCTAATTTCCTTAAATAAAGGAGTTTATGTAGATATGAAATAAGATTTCATATTATTCAAAATAAAGGAGTTTATTTGTGAATAGGAAATAGAATCCGTGTTTCTTTTAATTAAAGATTTTGTTTACATGGAATTGGATTCCATAATTAATTAAAATAAAAGAGTTTATTTTAATTAAAGATTTTGATTAAAATAAAATAGTTTGTTTTATTCAAAATTGGATAAATTAAAATAAAATAGTTTTATTTTGATTTAAATTTGGATTAAAATAAAGGAGTTTATTTTGATTCAAAATTAGATTTTATACTAACTAAATTTGCCCATTAAATGATATCAATATATATATTGAATGTTTATTATTCATGATATGAATGTTATTTATTGATGCATATGGTGATGTGTATGATAATAAATGAGATTGATTATGGACAATTGACCGATGTGATTGGATTTTATTTTAGTTGGATGCATGAATGTATGGGTTTTATTAAATGGGGTCTGCAGACTCGTCTTCTCTAATTTTTTCTTAATGTAAATTCTATCTCCTCCTATGTACTTCCCTCGACTCACCGATAAAGGCTTCTATTTATTTTAATTAGTTTTGTAATAGGAATAGTTAGAATTAATTTTGAAAAATTGGAGATCAAGGAGCAAGGAGGCGCTTGAAGACCCGTTTGTAATGGAGCCCAGGGTTTAAATGTAATAGTTATATTTAAATATTATTTCTTGCACCCCTAGGGTTTGACCTTTTGGTTCACTTGGTGGCTCTAGTGAACCAAACTAGAATAAAAGTCCATAATCAATCCGAGTAGAATATAGTATTCTATATGTGCATGCTTATACTATATATATATATATATATATATATATATTATATATTATGCAAACATGCTTCGCATGTTCATTAATATGACGCGTATTTTATATATATATATATGCATGTATTAAACAAGATGAGACAAATTAATAACAAACCCCTCAATTTTTTTTATATTAAGTCCTAAGCGTTCAAAGATATTTGGAATATCGAGCGTCGCCTTTCTAGCATGATAAAATTAATAGAGTATTAAATATTTAATATGAGTTTGTTGTGTCACCACAAGGCAAGTATTAAGTATTTAAGATGTTAATTTATCACATTTGATGCTTATAAAGAAAATTGAACAATATTGTTTTGTTGTGTCACCACAAGGATGATATTTTTCTTTTTTTGAATATATGGAGTGCTAGGTCGGACTTAACTTGGATAATTTTGATTCGGATGTGCCACCACTTGATCAAAATAATCTAAGAGGCAAAAGAAAAGGAGTTGCATAGTTGATGTAATTGACAAAATTTGTCTACCTATTTATTTATATATAGTTTGTTGTGTCACCACAAGACTATATACATTTGAAATGGGATCCTTATTCTCACTAGCAGATCTTTAATTAGATTTTGCCGAACTATATATATTGAGGGTAATATAGTTTGAAGAAAATAGTGGGAGATGCCAATTTAAAAAAAGACCTAATTTATTTTGGTAATTAATAAAAGAATGTATGTTAAAATGTTGTTAATTACAAATTCATTTACGAAATTTTACAATGTCTAAAATTACTATCAACTGCTTTGAAGCATATTAGATGCTAAATTAACTTGGCCAAAATTAAAGCGGATTGGTTAAGGAATTTGAGAATAGTTCTCATGGTGAAAAGCTATCTTATGTCATAATACGCATATTCTTGCAATGGTTGCGAGATAATGCCTCCGAGCAAAGAGATGCTACTTTTAGAAAGTGGTAAGATGATGCACTGCGATTAGCTCAACGCATCATGCTCGCATCCATGAGTAACGAGCTTGGCGTCAAGATGAAACTATGGATGCTCTTACTATATTCCCGCACATCAAGTAGTTGATGGTGAGGAAAGTAAGACCGATAGATATCGAGATATCTAAGGAGCTCTTCCGATCTAGAATGATGGAGGTGACACTACTGATGCAGATAAAAGTCCTTAACATTATCAATTTGATTGATCAATTAGGACAACGAGTTTTGTCATGGATGGAGAGTTGAGCCAAGATTTGATCTTGCACTCACTCCGGACTCCTTTCACAATTGTTGTGAATTTTTCATATGAACAAACTAGATATCGCCTTGGCGATTTGCTTAACATATTGAAAAATGTTGAGAGTCACTTTCCAACCAAGAAAGATCAAGTCTTCTTGGTAGGGGCCAAAAGGATCTTCCGAAAGAAGAACAATTCAAAGAAGGTATATAGAAAGGCAAAAATAAAGGATAATAAGAACAAAAGCGTCACGGATAGCAAAGGAGTTTGCTTCCTTCGCTATAAGCACGGACCTTTGGAAAGAAAGCGCAAGAAACATCTTGCAGAGGCTAACCAAAGAAGCTTAGTGAAGTTTTGGTTACAAATACAAATTTGTTCATGATTTAAAATAATTTTTCTTTAAGTCAAAGGTTCTACTTGGGTATTGGATACTGAGCTTTGGTTATCATAAATATAGATTTATGAAGGGACCAAGGTAAGTAGAAAGTTAAACAAAGATAAGTAATCCATGTGTGGAAAATGAAGCAAAGGTTCACGCATTAGCTATAGAAACTTATAGTTTAGCTTGACTACGGGGAAAATCTATTAAGTCAATAAGATGTTATTGTATTCCAGTTCTCATTAGAAACATTATTTCCATTTTATTGTTGGACAATGAAATCTTTGGTATTATAATTAAGAACAATTGTTGTTCTATTTATAATAATAATGTTTCGTATAGAACTGAAAGATTACTTAATGGATTTTGTATACTTGACTTACGTGAAAAATTATTTTATAAATTGAACAAACTAGTATAAGAAAAGGAGATGATCATTCAAAGAGTTGAATGTATGTATTTGTTGAAATACAAGTGTGAATTATTTGAAAGGTTCAAAAAGATTTTGAAGTGAAACAAATTGGCAAAGTATTAAGATTCTTTGATTAGATCAAGGAATAAATACTTGTGCAATAAGTTTCTAGATCATCTCAAATGGTTTTTCTCATAATGGACACCTCATGATACGTAATAATTGATAGATGTATCTCGAAAGGAAAAATCATACCTTGTTGAACATGGTACGGTCCAAAATGATTTTACCGACATTCCAAAGTATCCTACAGGATCATGTCTTAGAAATGGTACGCATATCTACGAAAAGGTAACCTCAAAATCCAGCCCCAAGACTCCATAAAAGTTATGGATGGGGAGGATTCCTAATCTTAAGTATGTTAAGATAAGAGGTTGTCAACTTATGTGAAAAAGTTTGAAGGATAAGCTTGGGACAAGATTTGACATGTACTGATTTGTGGGACATCCTAAAGTAAGTTTAGGATATATGTTCTATAATTCTACTTAGCAAAAGGTGTTTGTTCTGAAAACACACGCGCTTCTAAGATAAAGGTGTTTATCATTAAAAGGGGCTAGTGGGAGGATAATAGATCTTGAAGAGTTCAAGAACCACAAAATACTATAAGTCAAATAAGAGGAACCTATAGATAAACCTATTGTACCACAATAGAATCATAAAACGGAATAGTCATAGAAGATACCTAGGAGGTATGGATTCATCATAGATGATGATGATGAGGTACACATCATAGAAGATGATGATCCCGGTTACATACGATGAGGTAAGTGTTGTAGACACTCGAGAGAAATGGATTGAAGCAAGTTTCTCAAATATGGAACATTCGTTTTGATGAGGCAATCAAAAGAGTTTGATTTTATCAAAATAAGAATGAACCTAGTGTGTACAAAATGGTCGATTGGGAGCATCGTGACATTCCTAGTACTATATGTTGATATACTACGGATAAGGAATGACATATTAATGCTACAATCAGTAAAGATAAAGTTGTCTAAACATTCCTCCATGAATGATTTGGAAGAGTATCTTAATTGGGGATATAAATCTATATAGATAGATACAACGGGATGCTCGACTTAACCCAAGAACGTATATTCATTTGATGCTAAAGTCGTTTAACATGGCAAACTCCAAGAGATGTCTCATGTCGATGAGCTATGGAGTGTATCTCTCTTAATAGTCCCCACGGACTCACGAAAAGAGAGGTCGCATGAGTGACAATCATGCATGCAATGAAATGTACGAGACACGATGTTGATCGGTCATATTATGGAGAAGTTCACTATGAAGTCGTTGAAAACATCTTAAAGTGCTTAACCCAAGCACTAAAGATGTGATCATATTCATGGTGGGTCTTAATTAAAACTAGAGGGCTTAATGGACTCTAGTTTTTCAGACGAACAAGATGATGAAAAATCCACTTTAAGGGTAAAAGCGTTATCTTGAGCATTGGTGCGTTGAATTGGAAAGGTTCCAAACAATGAAAAGAGTTCTTTGGTTTAGTGATAAAGACAAAGTATATAGCTATAAATGAAGTCGCAAGTTGATTGTTTGGATAAAAAGTTCATTACGTGAACTAGGAATAGTTCCTAAGTCTCATCTTTGATCTAAACATGTGTTGTGGCACTTTCATTTGATTATTAGAATCATTGAAAGATGGGAAATCACTATAGAGATAGTGGACTCTCATGAACAACATTACATATCCATTAACTAAAGCTTATCCAACAAACAGGATAATCGTCACTTAGAGAAGAAGAGTATGAGATACCATGACGATTGGCTTTAGTGCAAGTAGGAGATTGAAAGTAGTATGCACACAAGCCAATCATGTTTGATGATAAAGTATATACTTTGTAACAATCTTATTCATTTATTAATAAAAAGTATTAATTTATTAAAGGCTTTTAATTATCTACATGATGCTGTTTTATAATATGTGATAAACCCATAGTTTTATTATCTAGCTTCTATAATAACGCCCTCTTGATCCTTCTTCTTCACATTCATCAGCTTCAGGTGTGTAGCTTGAGCGGTTTTAACTTCATTAGTTAACGTCGATTCTACTCGTATTATTTGTCATCATCACGTGGGTCCTTAGAGTCTTTAACTCTATCTTCATCATTCGTATGTTATACGAAATGGGTTTTGTGTTAACAATGTCACACTCCTAAACGAATACGATCTTCTATTCAACGCGTCAGCTACCACGTTCGCACTTCCACGATGATATTGAATGGTATAGTCGTAATCTTCAACAGCTCGAGCCAACGTCTTTGGCATATTATACGTTCGTTTTGGTTGAAGAAATATTTAAGGGTTGAAGAAATGGGTTTTGTACTGGGGTCAATATAAAATTCGATTTCACGCTCTAGGGTTAGGCTAAGAAGTCTTCAGAGAATACGTCAGAAAATTTATTAACAATAGAAATATCATTCAAAACTGTGACTCTCATCCCAAGACTTGGATAACACGTCACACGGATACCTATCAACTTGCCACCGTTATCCACGGCTTTCCCTAACAGTAAGTCTGGCTTCGGTGCATTCCACACAAGGAAGTCAACAACGAAAGGATCAGGGTTCTTTACTTATGGCCTGATATGACAATGATTAACTTTAGTGGTTTGGTTGCTTGAATTCGTATAACAGGTTGGTTAAGAATATGAAAGCTAACAACCTTACGAAAATAATCAATTTTGGCATGATGAGTAGTTAACCAATCGATTCCTAAAATCACATCAAGGGCAAGTATTTTCAAAGAGATAAGATCAACAGGTAATGTGAAAGTATCGATTTGAATCAACAAGATTTATAAACAGTGGAGGTAACGAAGGTTTCTACTAAAGAAGTTTCAACCAATAAGTCAAAGTCTTCCTTCTTTGGGGTCAAATTTAAACGTTGAGCGCAAGCAAGAGAGATAAAAGAATGGGTAGAACCGGTATCTAATAAGGTATAGACTTCGCAAGAATTTATAATTAATTAACCCGTGCTAACTTCGTTCAGGTTATTCGCTTTTTGAGAAGTCACGAAAAATGCTCTCCCTGAAACCATCGACTTTGGTTTGTCCGTATCCGCCTTTGGTGCCACCGTCCCAGCTGGACTTGGTTTAGCGAAATCGAGCTATGTGACCTTCTTTTCCACAACTAAAACATACCTTGGAAGGCTGTGAATAGTTTGGACTTATGTGTCCCTCCTCTCCACATCTATAGCATTTAACTGGCGGTCGTTCTCCTCCGCTAGAATTTGTTGCTGGTGTTGGTGCTGCTACCGACGTCTTCCCATCATCGTTAAATCTTCCCTTCTTGAATTTTCCACTTCTATTATCTTAGCCATGATTACTACCGAAGTGGTTACCATTCTTGGCATGATAATTTCCCCCACGATGGTTATCATTGTTTCGATAGCCGTTGCCACCGGTACGATTATTATCGTGTTGTTGGTCGTTGCCTTTCGGTTGTGCTGACTCATTATCGCGCTCCAATAACTGAGCCATATTCACAACATCTGAATATAAACAAAGTTTGTGAGAAATGAGGTATTAACGTATATCGGGTTTCAAACCTCTTAGAAACATTCATGTCATTCGCTCTTCATTATCGACCAAATGGGATGCAAACCGGGATAACTCCGCAAATTTAGCCTCATATTGCGACACAGTCATATTGTTTTGCTCCAACTTGAAGAATTCCACCTCCTTCATGTGATAAATAATTTCGGTAAAGTACTTGTCATTGAACAACTCTTGGAACTTCTCCCAAGACATCTTGAGTGCGTCAGGCTGGGTACACTTTACAGATTCCCACCAATAATCTGCCTCTTCACGCAACATAAAGGTGGCGAAGGGAACCTTTTGTTCCTCTGAGCATTCCAAGACATCAAATATCTTGGTGATCTTCTTTATCCACGTCTCTACCTTAAGTGGTTCTGGCTTTCAAAAAAACTCTGGCGGTCCCAGCTCCTTGAACTGTTTAGCAGTGACCATCCGAGAGTTGTCAGTGTTTCCACCTGAATTTTGAACAGGAGTCTCTCTCGCCTGATGTTGCATGAATTGCATAAAGCCTCTAATCATCTCATCGTTCATCATCTGATCGGTGTTGTTATTTACCTGAGGATTATTGTCTTCCAATTGCACATTTTCCTGGGTATTGATCGTTGGTGATTCAATAGTCTCATGTGCTTCATTGCTGATCTCAATATTTTTAGATGCCGTTTTCAAACACTGTCACAAAACAATGGTTAATTGACATATCATATATTATCCCTATACTCTGACCGAATAATTAAATACCAAATAAACATCGGTAGGTCATACTAGCGAAGGAATTCCCCGTCTCTCCCCTCCTAGTTCTTGTCTCACATCTCAGCCAGGGATCATATCCCTAAGCTTTGATACTGTGAGACCCCAAATTTTATGAATAAAGATCTAAATTTCTCGAAATATTTTTTTTGAATATTAAGGTGTGGATTTGAGATAATGTTATAGTTATGGGTAATATTTATAAATTTTAAAAAGTATGCAAGTTGTTGTATAATATTCGATTGGTCGGAGAATATTCTTTTTATCGGGGAATATCCGTATGACGGTACAATCATTGGTGGACCCCACAACAAAATTATTGTCGGATTGAGAAAACGACAAAAATATTTTTATAAAAATAACGGCGAAAGTTTTACAGTTAAAACTGTTGAACTACTCGGTAGTAAAAGTACAGTAATACGCGTGGTTGCATAGTAGCACATGGTATTGATTATTTATGCTTACGTGAAAAGTCATTCAGTTATATTCAATTATTGCTATAGTAATTGCTGCATCATATTGAAAGTAGTATGCACACAAGCCAATCATGTTTGATGATAAAGCATATACTTTGTAACAATCTTATTCATTTATTAATAAAAAGTATTAATTTATTAAAGGCTTTTAATTATCTACATGATGCTGTTTTATAATATGTGATAAACCCATAGTTTTAAGCAACGCTTTTAGAATAATGATGATGATCATTCTAATGAGATCTAAATTCTTAGAAAGCTTAAAACTAAAATAGTTCCCAATCATTGGATTACTAAATTGGGGATTAGTTAATCCGGATAGATTGGTACATACGTTGCTTGCTCATTGGATGAGGATGATTGATCTCATGATCATTTGTGTAGAGACACTAAAGCAAGTATGTAGGTGCTTATTAGAGAATAAGTTCACTGAACGTGGCTCGCTAAGGAATACCTAATGGAGTTTTACTTGCTCATCAATAGGAATTTCTGTAGTGATAGTAGTACAAGTGATCCTTGGACTTGAGATCATCATAGTATCTTGTGTATGATGAGTTATACTTTGACTTATTCCTTAAGACCCTTAGGGTATATCAAAGGGTATGCTTGGGTATAATAAGTTATACATGGAGATAATGTATGATCAATAAAGAATCTACCACTTCTATTAAAAAGAAGAGAAATGTCCTATGTGATTCGATAAATGACAACCCAAAGAGTCCTTGGCTAAAGCGAGAATGAAATTAGAAAGGAGTTTCTAATTTGCATTATTTGGTGTTGTGCATTTAAGAGTCGAAATACATATAATTAAATAAAATAAGACTTGACAAGTAATTCCATGTCTTATATTTAATTGGGACTTTGTATGGTGGAAGGATTGAATCATATTTGAACTATTTACTCAAAGGTTCTTTTATGATTAATGTTGAAATCTATATTATCCGGAAAGTCGTTGATCATTAGGGAGGCTTATCCCTATTGTAGAATAAATATTATTTATTTAAATAAATTAATTGTTTAATTTATTTATTTAAATAAGATTAGAATTGTTCTAATTGATTTATTCACAAGGTTTAATATAGAGAACCTAAAGGGTCACACCATAAAAGGAAGAATAATTATTTAAGAAGTTAATGGCATAATCGTAATAATATGTTATGTATATTTAATTTAATCTATGGTGATAGAATAAATTAAATAGCTTAATATTTATTATTTAATATTTTAGAAATATTAAATATAAATTAATAAGAGGAGTCTTATTAATATTATTACAATTATTATTATTATTTTAATTTTTAAAGAGTTTAGAAATTAATTTAATATAAGTATTCTCATTTATTCCTAATAGGATTAGGAGGAAAATTAGTTAAAGGAGTTTAATTAATTATCCCTAATAAGATTAGGGAGCCCATTTAATTAAAAGAGTTTAATTAAATAATACCTTATTTTATTAAATAAGGTTACCTGATATCTTTATAAGATGAGTCTTATATCAGATATCAAGATATACGTAATTCCAATAGTTGGAGAGTACGCTCCTTTTCTATAGAGATAGAAAAACTAGGGTTTAGCCAACCACCCATCTTCTTGAATCCTTCTTCTTCCTTGGTGGATCACCTCTAGAGGCCAAACACTTGGGTGGCTAACGTTGATCAAAGGAAGGAACCAAACCCGGTGAATTCAAGTTGAACGCGAAAGGATTTGGAGGTGAACTTGTACCTGAGGAAGCTCGATCTTCAAGGGTATAATTTTATCCTTTATCTTTTTGTTTAATTAATAATTGTGCATAAAGGGTGATCCGGGTATATGGTTTGTAAAATTTTAAAACTCTGATTTTTACACGTTTCCGCTTATTTTTGCAATTTGATTGCGTTCATGAATATTACAAACCTAACACATATCTCTCATGTTATTGATTCAATTATTGTCACAGTATCATCTGTATAATATGCTATATTATTAAATCAATAATTGAGACGGCAAAGTTATTCATCTTATTATTTGCAATATTGACAATGTCTAGAAGTTCTGTCAAGGAGAGGTTTGGTCACCTAATTGCGCGCCAATAAGGAGAAATCTTTATCGAAAAGCCCCCTCTTTCTTGGGAACGACTTGATTGTTAAATATTGTGAGTTATAATATTAATGATGAATAAGTTCGTGTTGATTAAAGATAAATTTGATAGTTCCATTATGTTGGGATTATTAGTGTTAGTAGAAATCGACATCTATTCCGATGATAATTGATGTCTGGGGGTTATATTGATAAATCGGGTAATTAATCGGATAAATGAGCAATTAATTGCTACTAATTCACATGCTTATATAACTATTTGTTCACATGTGTGTACTATTGAGTCACATTCACTTACTATTAGGGGAGTTAGTGCAAGATTGATAATACTTGCATGACTAAGTTAAAAATAGAGGTATAAATGGAGGTATTATACTGTAATTCGTATTTTCACATGATTATAACTATTGATTCACATGATTGAACAATTGAATCACATTATTTACTATTAGGGGAGGTGGTGCAAGTTTGATAATACTTGCAGGACTAAATTAAAAATGAAGAAAAGAGGAGGTATTGATTTGTAATATTTGAGCCCCAAAACGTGCAATTATCGAAACTATATTTTCCTATAAATAGAAGCTCATTCTTCCTTCATTTCTCACTAATTCACTAAAGCTATAGAACAATTATTATAGAGAGAAAGAAGAAGAGAAGTCTCGCTACCTCTCTCTATTCCAAAGATCGACTTTTATTCTAAGGTAAGGGGTATTATTTCTTTTGTATTCATGAAGAGAGCTTCTGTTATTCCATTCTTTATTATTATGTTGGAATAACCTGTCTATGCGAAGTACCGCATACATGGTAAAATTCTTCTTTTATTCCATTCTTTATTATTCTGTTGGAATATCCTGTATGTGCGGATTACGCTAGACCTGGTTGCATTCTTTATTATTCTGTTCGAATAACCTGTCTGTGCGGTCTATCGCATGCATGGTGAATTCTTTGTTATTCCATTCTTCATTATTCTATTGGAATATCCTGTCTGTGCGGTTTATGCATGACCTGGTTCCGTTCTTTATTATTCCTGTTGGAATATCCTGTCTGTGCAGTTTACGCATGACCTGGTTCCATTCCTTATTATTCTCGCTGAGAATAACTTTTGCGTCATCTAAGGCCTATCGCATGCATGGTGAATTCTTCTATTATTCCATTCTTTATTATTCTATTGGAATAACCTGTCTATGTGTATTACCGCATTCATGGTGAATGATCCTTTGTATTCATATAAATAGTATTTTCATTCAAAAGGGGTTTCTTCCAGGGGTAGTTTCGAAATTTTTCTGACCTTGAAAAATTCTGGAAAAATTTGAAATGATAATTTGATGAGTTTTCTAGATTGTGTCCAATAATGGCGATTTTTGGATGTATAGATTAAGAGTTATGGATTTTATGGGAAAAGACTATTTTAAAAGTAAACCCTTATAACTCTTTGTGGTTAACTCCAAAATTGGTGAAATTTTTATTGGGAGTATATATATATAATGAGGAGTATACCCTCAGAATTTTTGAATTTTTGGACAAAAGTACAATTTATGATAAATGTCTAAATATTATGAGTTTTGGCCATATATAAAAATAGTAAATGAATTTTAAAATTATTCAAAAAATATATGTTCAATATGGGACTATATTTCGCTAAATCCCCAAAAATGAAATATTTTTGGGACTGATTTGGTATTTTTCATGAAAATGAACTAGTTATGAGTAAATGAATTAAATATGTTATGTGAAGTAACAAAATTGGAAAATAGGATTTTATGGCTTGGGAATCCAATATAGGGTATATGCAAATTTTTGATGAGGGATTTGATCATTGGTGATGAAATCTTATGAGTATGACATTTTGAATGATTAAATGTATTATTTGGTAAAGTGTAAATAATTAAAATAAATTGTTTATAAGTTTAAGAAGTGATTAAAATATTGTTATAATATTAATAATATTAGATTATGAGTTTATTAAGTGGTTGATAATATTTGGATAAATTTAAAGTCTTTAATATTTATCCTTATTTTCGTTGATTAATGCTTATATCATTGTCATCATCCTCACGCTTATATGGTGATGAAAGTTATCTTTGTCTTACGTGCAAAAGATGGGTATTGATTATTGAATTGTATATCTTTGGCTTACGTGCAAAGATGGACTGTTGATTATTGGTTTTATAGTTGTATATCTTTGGCTTACGTGCAGAGATGGACTTGGTATGATTATGACCCGGGATCATTCGGTATAATCATGACCTGTAATGTTATAAACGATGTGGTAAAAGTCCTCAGTGGCCTGTAGTGCATTGATGGATAGTTTTTTGTATGATTGTGACCAGGGATTATTCGGTATAGTCATGACCATTGATGATTTAATGAATATCCTTGGCCCGTAGTGCAGGGACGATTCGATGATGTGGTTCATTTATTAAGCTGAGTCTCAGCGAAAAAAAAATTGATGAAAACATTTTAAATTATAGAAGATAGTAGATATCATGCTCTACTTGACTCTTCTAATGGATTGCTTATTTCGCTGCAGTTAAACTTGATGTCTATTGTATTTTATCAGTTTAACATTGTTGAAGGCTAATGATAATTTATCCTGCATTATCTTAGTCATAATATTTCTTACTAGGCTAGTTGAGCTCACCCTTTTGCTTTCATTGTTCTCTTCAGGAAATGAGAACGTAGCCGGGGCTAGTCGGGGAACAGAGTGATGGTCCGAGATGGTGTCATAGTAGTCCTCACTATTCTATAAAATAGTATGATAATAAATGTATTGAGGACTCCATTGAGTGTGGATATTGTCTAGATGACAATATTTGTATTAAAACTCACAGCATATATTTTGTCGTATTTTACACGACTGTTGTATAATTAAGTTGTATTTGAATTTTATGTACCATATAAGTGGAAACCCAAGATGGGTGATGTATACCTATTTTGGGGGCGTCACAGTTGGTATCAAAGATTAGGGATATGATCCCTGGCTGAGATGTGAGACAAGAACTAGGAGGGGAGAGACGGGGAATTCCTTCGCTAGTATGACCTACCTAAGTTTATTTGGTATTTAATTGGTCAGTCAGAGTATAGGGATAATATGTGATATGTTAATTAACCCTTGTTTTGTGACAGTGTTTGAAAATGGCATCTGAAAATGTTGAGATCAGCAATATTTTGAGCCCCAAAACGTGCAATTATCGAAACTATATTTTCCTATAAATAGAGGCTCATTCTTCCTTCATTTCTCATCAATTCACTAAAGCTATAGAGCAATTATTATAGAGAGAACTTATAGTGAGAAAGAAGAAGAGAAGTCTGCTACCTCTCTATTCCGATTATCGACTTTATTCTAAGGTAAGGGGTATTATTTCTTTCGTATTCATGAAGAGAGCTTCATTATTCCATTCTTTATTATTATGTTGGAATAACCCGCCATGCAAGTACCGCATACATGGTAAAATTCTTCTCATTATTCCATTCTTTATTATTACATTTGGAATATCCACCATCATGCGGATTACGCTAGACACAGTTGCATTCTTTATTATTACATTGGAATAACCTATCGTGCGATCTATCGCATGCATGGTGAATTCTTTGTTATTCAATTCTTTATTATTCATTTGAAATATCACATGCGCTCTTTGGTTTACGCGATGTCCCTGGTTCCATTCTTTATTATTTCATTTGGAATATCATATGCATGCATGCATTTCGCACGTGACTGGTTCCATTCCATATTATTACATTGAGAATAACACATGCTGTGTGGTCTATCGCATGCATGGTGAATTCTTCTTTTATTTCATTCTTTATTATTTTGTTGGAATAACCTGTCTATGTGGATTACTGCATGCATGGTGAATGATCCTTTGTATTCATATGAATAATATTTTCATTAAAAAGGGGTTTCTGCCAGGGGAAGTTTCGAAATTTTTCTGACCCTCAAAAATTCTGGAAAAATTTAAAATGATAATTTGATGAGTTTTCTAGATTGTGTCCAAAAATGACGATTTTTGGATGTATAGATTAATAGTTATGGATTTTATGAGAAAAGACTATTTTAAAAGTAAACCCTTATAACTCTTTGTGGTTAACTCAAAAATTGGTAAAATTTTTATTGGGAGTACATATATATAATAGGAGTATACCCTGTAAATTTCGGAATTTTTGGACAAAAGTACAATTTATGATAAATGTCTAAATATTCGGCAGTTTTGGCCATATAAAAAATAGTAAATGAATTTTAAAAATTCCGAGAAAAATATATGTTCAATATGGGACTATATTCTGTTAAATCCTAAAAAAGAAATATTTTTGGGACTGATTTGGTATTTTTCATGAAAATGAACTAGTTATGAGTAAATGAATTAAATATGTTATGTGAAGTAACAAAATTGGAAAATAGGATTTTAGCTTGGGAATCCTATATAGGGTATATGCAGATTTTTGATGAGAGATTTGATCATTGGTGATGAGATCTTATGAGTATGGCATTTTTGAATGATTAAATGCATTATTTGGTAAAGTGTAAACAATTAAAATAAATTATTTATAAGTTTAAGAAGTGATTAAAATATTGTTATAATATTAATAATATTAGATTATGAGTTTATTAAGTGGTTGATAATATTTGGATAAATTTAAAGTCTTTAATATTTATCCTTGTTTTCGTTTGATTAATGCTTATATCATTGTCATCATCCTCATGCTTATATGGTGATGAAAGTTATCTTTGTCTTACGTGCAAAGATGGACTGTTGATTATTGAATTGTATATCTTTGGCTTACGTGCAAAGATGGACTGTTGATTATTGGTTTTATAGTTGTATATCTTTGGCTTCTGTGCAGAGATGGACTTGGTATTATTATGACCCTGGATCATTCGGTATAATCATGACCTGTAATGTTATAAACGATGTGGTAAAAGTCCTAAGTGGCTTGTAGTGCATTGATGGATAGTTTTTGGTATGATTGTGACTAGGGATTATTCGGTATAGTCATGACCATTGATGATTTAATGAATATCCTTGGCCCGTAGTGCAGGGATGATTCGATGATGTGGTTAATTTATTCGAGTCTCGATGAAAAAATTGATGAAAACATTTTAAATTATAGAAGATAGTAGATATCATACTCTACTTGACTCTTTAATGGATTGCTTATTTCATTGCGAGTTAAACTTGATGTCTATTGTATTTTATCGACTTAACATTGTTGAAGGCTAATGATAATTTATCTACATTATCTTAGTCATAATATTTCTTCTTTGGGCTAGTTGAGCTCACCTTTTTGCTTTCATTGTTCTCTCTTGAAATGAGAGCGTAGCGAGCTAGTAGGGGAGCGGAAGTGATGGTCAGAGATGGTGTCATAGTAGTCCTCACTATTCTATAAAATAGTGTGATAATAAATGTAATGAGAACTCCATTGAGTGTGGATATTATCTAGATGGCAATATTTATATTAAAACTCACAACATATGTTTTGTCGTATTTTACACGACTGTTGTATAATTAAGTTGTATTTGAATTTTATGTACCATGTAAGTGGCGACCCAAGATGGGTGATGTATACCTGTTTTGGGGGCGTCACATATACCAACTGTGACGCCCCCAAAACAGGTATACATCACCCATCTTGAGTCGCCAATTACATGGTACATAAATCAAATAAAAACTTAATTATACAACTGTCGCAATAACATCTGACAAAACATAAGTCGAGAGTTTTAAAGTTTAATATTGTCTTCAGACAATATCCACACTCAATGGAGTCTCATTATAATTATTATCACACTATTTCAAAGAATAGTAAGGACTACTAAAGCACCATCTCGGGACCATCACTTTGTTCCCGACTTGTCCTAACTATATTCTCATTTCACAGAGAGAAAAGAAAAGAAAAGGCGAGCTCAACTAGCCTAAGAAGAAATATTATGACTAAGATAATGCGTAATAAATTATCCTTAGCCTTCAACAAAGATAACAACCGATAGAATACAATAGACAATAAGTTTTAGATCAACAGCTGCATAAATGAAATAAGCAATCCATTAGAAGAGTCAAGTAGAGCATGATATCTACTATCTTCTATGATTTAAAAAGTTTTTATCAACTTTATTGGTCGAGATTCAAATTTTAATAAATAAACCACATCATCGAATCATCCCCGCACTACTTAGCCAAGGATATTCATGTAATCATCAATGGTCATGATTATACCAATAATCCCTCGTCATAATCATACCAACAATCATCCATCAATGCACTACGCCAATGAGGACTTTTACCACATCATTTGTAACATTACAGTGTCATGATTATATCGAATGATCCTCGTCATAAGCATACCAATCATCAAATTCCATCTACGCACGTAAGCCAAAGATGACTTTCATCACAATATAAGCATGAGGATGATGACAATGATATAAGCATTAATCAACGAAATCAAGGATAAATATTAAAGACTTTAAATTTATCCGAGTTTAAAAATTTCCAAATTGTCAACATGATCTTCGCTTTGTAGAGTAAAATAGAATAATATTCATGTACCAAAAATAATTTGGATGAGAAAAGAAATATATTTTTTGGGTAAATAGTACCCGTGAATAAGACACGTGAATAGTACTTGAAATAGTAGTACCGTGAATAGTACTCGACATGAAAAGTACCCCAAATACCCGAGTGAATAATATTCGGGTGAATAGTAATTGGGTGAATAGTAACTCGTGAATAGTACTCCGACATGAAAAGTGCCCCGAATACCCGAGTGAATAATATTTGAGTGAATAGTAACTGGGTGAATAGTAACCCATGAATAGTAACTCATGAATAGTACTCCATCATGAAAAGATCAATATTTATCAAGAAAGCTCAAAATATTATTTCCATGAAAAGATACTGGATGAAGCGCAAATATCAAGAATATTCTACTAATTTCATGGAGTATAGAAGCCAAAAATTCAACAAAATGAGTATAGAATTCAAAATCTGAAACAAAATAATATTACTTACATACTACGGAGTATGGAAGAAAATATTATTTCAAGTGAATATTGAACAAATATAACATCCTTTACAACTGTTGAACAAAAATAATATTCCAACGAATATTTAACGAAGATAATATTCCTATGAATATTGAACGAAGATAATATTCTTTATGAATATTGAACAAAAATAATATTCATACTAAAATGAAAAATAATATCTCTTCAGAATATGAAAAAAATAATACCCCTTACCTCAGAAGAAGACTGGATACTGGAGTAGTGAGGAAGCAGACTTCTCTTCTCCTTTCTCTCTATAGATAATCTCTATATAGCTTCTATCTCTATAAATACTCTTGTGAGACTTAGTGAATTGGTGAGAATGAAGGAAGAATGAGCTTTTATTTATAGAAAAATATAGTTTCGACAATTGCACGTTTTGGGGCTCAAAATATTACAGTACAATACCTTTATATTTTCCTTCATTTTTAATTTAGTCCTGCAAGTATTATCAAACTTGCACCACCTCCCCTAATAGTATATCATGTGAATCAATAGTTCAATCATGTGAATCAATAGTTCTATACATGTGAAAATATGAATTACAGTATAGTACCTCCATTTTTAACTTAGTCATGCAAGTATTATCAATCTTGCACCACCTCCCCTAATAGTACATGAATGTGAATCAATAGTACACACATGTGAACAAATAGTTATAAGCATGTGAATTAATAGTAATTAATTGCTAATTTATCCGATTAATTACCCGATTGGTCAGTATAACTTCCAGACATCAATTATTATCGAAATAAATATCGATTTCCACTAACATTAATAATCCCAACACAATGGAACTATCAATTTTATCTTTAATCAACACGAACATATTCATCATTAATATTATAACTCACAATATTTAACAACCAGGTCGTTCTCAGGAAAGAGGGGGCTTTCCGATAAAGATTTCTCCTTATTGGCGCGCAATTAGGTGACCAAACCTCTCCTTGATAGAACTTCTAGACATTGTCAATATTGCAAATAATAATATGAATAACTTTGTCGTCTCAATTATTGATTTAATAATATAACATATTATGTGTGATGCCCCCAAAATAGGTATACATCACCTATTCTGAGTCGCCAAATACATTATACAGAATACAAAAATAATCTTAAATATACAACATGAGCTGTGAGTTTTAATACAAATATTGTCTTCTAGACAGTATTCAAACTCAAAATAAGTCCTCAATACATTTATTATCACACTATTTCATAGAATAGTGAGGACTACTAATGCTATCATCTGGACCGTCACTCTATTCCCCGACTAGTCCATACTACGTTCTCATTTATTGAAGAGAACAATGAAAGCAAAAGGGTGAGCTCAACTAGCCCAGTAAGAAATATTATGACTAAGATAATGCAGAATAAATTATCGTTAGCCTTCAACAGTGTTAAACTGATACAATATAACAAACATCAAGTTTAACTGCAGTGAGAACAAGCAACCCATTAGAAGAGTCAAGTAGAGAATAAAATCTACTATCTTCTATGATTTAAAAGGTTTTTCATCACTTTTATCGCTGAGACTCAGCTTATTAAATAAACCATGTCATCACTATACTACGGCCAAGGATATTCACTAGTATCACGACCACAAATTATCCATGCACTACGGGCCAAGGATATTCGTGTTTTCATCAATGGTCATGATCATGCCAACAACTGTCCATAAATGCACTACGGGCCAATGAGGACTTTTGCCACATCATTTGTAACATTACGGTCATGACTATACCGAATAATCCCTGATCATAATTATACCAAGTCCATCTATGCACTACAGGCCACAGATGACTTTCAACATAATATAAACATGAGAATGATGACAATGACATAATAATTAAATAAAACAAGTTCAAAAATTAAATTTTAAAGATTTATAAGTTAATTTATCCTGAACTCAAAAACGTCCAAATTGTCAATATGATACTGCTTTGTGGAGTAAAATTCAAGAATGCTCAGAAGAATATTTCCATGAAAAGATACTAGATGAAGCGCAAATATCCAGGATATTCTACTAATTTCATGGAGTATAGAAGCCAAAACTTTAACCAACTGAGTATAATAGAATATATGAACCTGCAAATGGATTTTCGCCCGCCATGCGGTAATCCACGTAGACATATCATTTCCACAATTTAATAAGGAATGAATAGAAAGGATCATTCACCATGCATGTGGTAATCCACATATACAAGTTATTCCAACAGAATAATAAAGAATGGAATAACAGAAGAATTCATCATGCATACGTTAGACCGCACAGACAGGTTATTCCCAACAGAATAATAAAGAATGGAACCAGGTCATGCGAAATTCGTACAGACAGGATATTCCAACAGAATAATAAAGAATGGAATAACAGAAGAATTTCACCATGTATGCGATTGACCGCACAGATAGGTTTGACCGCACAGATAGGTTATTTCAACAGAATAATAAATAATGGAACTAGGTCATGCGTAATACGTACAGACAGGATATTCCAACATAATAATAAAGAATGGAATAACAAAAGAATTTTACCATGTATGCGGTACAGATGTATAGAGCGAGTTATTCAATGAATAATAAATAGTGGAACCAGGTCATGGGTAATACGCACAGACAGGATATTCCAATAGAATAATAAAGAATGGAATAACAGAAGAATTTCATCATGTATGTGATAGACCGCATAGACAGGTTATTCCAACAGAATAATAAATAATGGGACTAGGTCATGCGTAATATGTACAGACAGGATATTCCAATAGAATAATAAAGAATGGAATAACAGAAGAATTTCACCATGTATGCGGTACTTGGCGCCAGGCGAGTTATTCCAACGAGAATAATAAATAGTGGAACCGTGTAAATGCAGAATACGCATGCAGACATGATATTCCAACAGAATAATAAAGAATGAAATAACAGAAGAATTTCACCATGTATGCGGTACTTCGCATAGACAAATTATTCCAACATAATAATAAGGAATGGAATAACAATAGCTCTCTTATTGAAAATGAAAGAAATAATACCCCTTACCTTAGAATAAAGCTGGATACTGAAATAAAGAGGTAACAGATTTCTCTTCTTCTTTCTCTCTATAATTTCTCTCTATAATAATTGCTCTATAGCTTTAGTGAATTGGTGAGAAATGAAGGAAGAATGAGCTTCTATTTATAGGAAAATATAGATTCTATTTAAGGATGATTGTGCCGTTGTACGGATATTCTTAACAAAAACAATATTCCCCGACCAATCGAATATTTTATAACAACTTGCTTACTTTGCAAAATTTGTATATATTACCCACAACTATAACATTATATCATATCCACACCATAATATTCAAAAATATATTTTGAGAAAAATTAAACTTTATTCATAAAACTTGGGGTCTTATAAGAATTAACAGTTTTTTATCGCTTAATCAAGTCCATAATCTAGTATAAATAAAAACATCAATTGCTAATCAATAATTTCATCAATTTAAACATTTCATAATAATTTCATCATTCATCAATTCAATTAATCAAACATTTCATCATAATTTCATCAATTACCCAAAATAATTAAATTTCCAATTACATAATAATTTTCAGCTTAATTCTTTTACCACCTTTCTTTATAGCTTGCAAAATTCCCAATTACTCCGTGTCAAAAAAAGAAAGAAAAACAAATACGAAAAATACGAAATCATTTTAACAGGCTTTCCTTAGTTAAGTATAGTTAAGTGGAAGGAAATCATTTTCACCAATCCGACGTCGTATTCAATTCCATCACATTTCCTAAAATACGCCCATCTAAAAATACGAAATTATTTTCACAGGCTCATCATCGTCAATTCGTCATCTCAAATTTGTCTCAAGCCTCAAAGAATCAAGAAGAATCAAGAAGAAGGTAGGAGTCCTTGGGATCACGGCGGCCTTTGGCTAGCTAGCCGCCCCCACTCCCACCCCCGCCTAGACAAACTAATTTCATTGAGGTCGATGCCCCTCCGCCCCCTAGTTCCCTATATATATATATATATATATATATATATATATATATATGTGTGTGTGTGTGTATGTATGTATGTATATCTACCAATATTCCAACCATGCATGCAGGCAAGCATTTTGAGCCTATACTATACGTACCTTTGGAACTTTCCTTGCCTTTAGGAAAGGAATCATCAATCATCCCCAACTAGTATACTTATCTACAATTCTAAAAGTTGTATAAGAATTTAAGAAATTAATTAACCCATACTTGAAGCAAGGTACCTGATTCAAGTCCCTGATAAAGCCTCTTTCACCAGAGTCGGTAAGGCTCAGAGCAAATTTTTTTAAGTGTGTCCCTTTATATAAATTAAATAAATAAATAAATAAATTATCAATTAATTAATTTTATTAAAATTATAAGAATTTACAAAAGATAAGGAAGAACATTTTAAAATGTCATCAAAGCAAAGAATCATCACATGTACCTACAAAATAAAAATATCAATGAAATCGGTAAAACTAATGAAATACCCACTGTAGTCGGCAAGTTTTACTGATTACACAATTGAACTTTTAATTTTTTAAATTACCCTACTGAACTAATTATTATTTTGAAATTGGGTTATTCCTTTAAAACAAAATAAACGGACGCTAATTTTTTATCTACAAAACTAATGAATTACCCACTATAGTTGACATGTTTTACTGATTACACCATTGAACTTTTAATTTTTCAGATTATCCCATTAAACAAATTAAAAAATGATTATTTTAAATATTTTTATAAATAATTATTATTTTTAGTAAAAAATATTAGAAACTTAAATTTTTTTTCCATAAAATGAGTAAAGTTTCATAACATATAGATTTAAAAAATTAAAATTTTATGAAACCTTGGTGATTTTTAATTTTTTTTTTCTTTTGAAAATAAAATTTATGTTTTGAATCTATATTTTATAAAATTTTACTCATTTTTTTTTAAAAATATGAAGAATTTGCCAATTTTTTTCTTGAAAATAATAATCCCTCCGTTCCTAAAAGATTGTCGTTTTAGGAAGTAATTTTTGTTCCAAAAAGATTATCGTTTTGAGTTTATCAATACACATTAGCTATTTTTTCTCTACTTTACCCTTATTTAAAGCTTTCTTCTATTTAAAGTTTTCTTCCCTTCCCAATGATTCTTATTCAATTTAATGCTATAATTCAAGTAGTAATTGGTTGAATAAAAAGTAATTGGTTGAATTAAATAAGAAATATTGCGAGGGGAATAATTGGTTGAGACAATTAATAAGGGTAGTATAGTATTTTCGCTAGGTATTAATTATATTTGTTAATCTGTGTGCATTAACCTTAAACGACAATCTTTTAGGAACATAGGGAGTATTTATTTATAAAAATTAATAATTTCTTTTTGAAAAAATTGAATCTGTTTTTTTATTTATCTTTTACTATTTTTTTTATTTTAATTTATATGTTTAGTTTTTAAAAAAAATTATAATATTAAGAATGGGTCATTACATTAAAAATTAAGTAGACATTAATTTAATTTAAAATCACTTTAATTTTTTGAATCTATATTTTATGAAACTCTACTCATTTTATGAAGAAAAAAAGTTTCTAATATTTTTTACTTAAAATAATAATTATTTTAAAAATATTTAAAATAATTATTTTTAATTAGTTTGATGGGGTTTTTGAAAAATTAAAAGTTCAATAGTGTAATCAGTAAAATGTGCGAACTACAGTGGGTAATTAATTATGTTTGTAGATAAAAAATTAACGTCAGTTTATTTTTTTTAACGGAATGACCCAATTTTAAAATAATAATTAGTTTAGTGGTGTAATTTAAAAAATTAAAAGTTTAATGGTGTAATCAGTAAAACCTACCAACTACATTGGGTATTTTCTTTAGTTTTCCCAATGAAATTTAAACAAAAATATTATTTAAAATGTCTTCATATATACTGACTTTTAGATTTAAAATCATCAATTATCTTATTATATTTAATATTTTCTAACATATCATTTTCAATGCATAATATCCCTAATCTTTTTATTATTTTATTTTTTTATACACATAAATACATAAACTTAAAAAAAAAATTGGGCCCCCTCAACTGTGGGCCCTGGGCGGTAGCCCTGGTGGCCTTGCCCAGGGCCGGCTCTATCTTTCACCAGGCTTTTATTAATTATATTGTTGGTACAACTTGTTGCGATAGAGGGGGTAATGTAAGCTTATTGGGACTTCATTTTTTTTCTTTTTATCCTGTCACAACAGCTTGTTGCGGCAAATGAAGGATTTAAGCTAATTGAGGCATGTTAGTCTTTAGTTGTGTCGCAACAAACTCTTTTACTGCCACAATAGTTTGTTCCGGCAGGGGATAATGAATCCAATATCGATCATTCATTATCGAGATCAACGACTAGAATCATGGTTACTGGAATAGTATCCATATATATATATATATATATATATATATATATATATATATATATATATATATATGTATATATATATGTCAAGAGTCCTGCAAAATGCAAAATGTAGATTGAACTTTGTAAAGAGGAAAGGTTAGGACACCCATGTTATTTTGGCATTGAGCATATAATGGTAGAAAATAATGGTAGACTAAGGATATACCCTTGAGGAAACAAAAACTTTAAGCAAATTCCTGACAACAATCAAAACCAAACAAATCAAAGTAGACAAAAACAGCTCTGTGTTTTACGCAACAAACTCTAGGGAAAAACAACAATAATTTTATATACTCTAGGGAAAATGATTCCTGATGCACTCTACAAATAGATAAACTCGAATTTTAGAAGACTGATAAAATATTCTGTAAGACCCCAAATTTTATGAAATAAAAGTATTCAATTTTTCTTATAATTATTATTCAGTAAATGGCTAAATTGATAAAAGTTTAAAGTTAAGGGTGATATATATAAATTTTTTTCCACAATAAGCAAGTGGTTATAAAATACTCATTATTGTCAGGGAATATTCGTTTAGTCGTGGAATATTCTTGTTGTCGGGGAATATTCGTACGACGGCACAACCATTTATGGGCCCCATAACAAAATAACTGTCAGATGAAGAAAACGACAAGTTTGAATTTTTATAAATAACGGCGTAATTATTACCAATTACTTTTGTTGGATTATTACGGTGGTTAAAATACAAGATGTCTGGCGTGGTTGCCTGAAGCACGATATTGCACAATATTTTTGAATTATTGATTCTTACGTAAGAAGACACTACTCGATAATTGTTACAGTAATTACTGTTCAATATTTTATTTTATTGATTCAATAATTCTTTGCGTTGATATTTTATATTATTGTTGTTTTAATAATTATTCGCACAGTATTTCCCATTATCGGATCAATAATTCATATTATTTGAATAATATTATTAGATAGCATTATTAGCAATGTCTAGAAAGTTACATCGAGGAGAGGTTTGGTCACCTAATTGCATCACTTGTAAGAAGAGAAATCCTTATTGGAAAGCCCCTCTTTCAGGAGGATGACCTTGTTGTCATTATTGTGATTTTGTAATATTATTTGTGAATAATTAATTATTGATTTATATGATAAGGAAATATTTATTTTTTTATATGGATATAAATGAAGGAATTATTGTTGAGGTGTTTTATTAGTATTTTGTCGAAATAAAGAATGAAATTAGGAAATTTTTAGAAAATTAGTTTCTTACTTGATTTTATAAAATCCTTAACTCTTTGTGTATAATGAGTTAGGAGATGAGCCATATATCAAAAGAAAGCCCTAGAAGTAAGCTAAATGTAAAAATTTGAATCACCTAAAAATTCTTTGTGGATATTTTGTGGTGACTGTTTGAATGAAACTGGTCCAAATGACTCATAGTCCAAAAAATCAGTGTTCTTAAGCTATATTGCGTGAGTTATAAATTTTGATCCGACCGTTGGATCGTTTTGATTTTTGGATATGTTATACATATATAAATTGAGTATATGTCCACAAATTTTGAACCGTTAAAAATTAACGTATGATTTTTTATGAATTTTAAGAGGTAACTGATTCGGAAATTATGTTTATAAATAATTTTTGGTGGAAAATTCTAGAATGAGTGGGCCCCACTTTTGGTTGGTGAGAAATGTGCTCAAATTTTATTTCAAACGTGGTGGGTGGCAATAGTAGCAGGTAAAGCCAGCCAGTGGCGGTGTAAAATGCTTTGCGTGCTCTAGCATTTTCCTATAAATAGGTGCTTAGGTTAGAATTGAAAATCACACCAGAAACATAAGTTTTCTCTCCCTATATTATCGAGCGTATTTTTGTGAGTATTTTGATACTTTGGGAGTTACTAATCAGTGCATGTTTTCTTCAGCGTCATATCCGATATTCCAGTCAGAAGTACTGCTCTTTTGAGGTAAGGGATATTGTCATTATATTGGTAAAGGATTGTAAGGTTTATTATGTTTCTTCAGTTTCGTAATTTTTTTGACCTTCAAAAATTCTGAAAAATTTTGAAATGATATTTTGATGAGTTTTCTCGATTGTTTCCGAAAATGGTAATTTTTGGATGTATAGATTAGGAGTTAAGAATTTTATGGGAAAAGACTATTTTAAAAGTAAACCCTTATAACTCCTTGTGGTTAACTCCAAAATTGATGAAATTTTTATTGGGAGTACATTTATATAATATCAGTATACCCTGTAAATTTCAGAATTTTTGGATAAAAGTACAATTTATGATAAATGTCTAAATATTCGGCAATTTTGGCCATATGAAAAATAGTAAATGAATTTTAAAAATTCTGAGAAAAATATATGTTCAATATGGGATTATGTTCTGCTAAATCCCAGAAAAGAAAATTTGTTTGTACTGATTTGGTATTTTTCATGAAAATGGACTAGTTATGAGTAAATGAATTAAATATGTTATGTGAAGTAACAAAATTGGAAAATAGGATTTTATGGCTTAGGAATCCTATATAAGGTATATCTGATTTTTGATGAGGGTTTTGGTTATTGGTGATGTAATTTTATGAATTTGGCATTTTAGGATGATTAAATGCATTAATTAGTAAAGTGTAAACAATTAAAATAAATTGTTTATAAGTTTAAGAAATGATTAAAATATTGTGGTAAAATTAATAATATTAGCTTATGAGATTATTAAGTGATTTATAACATTTAGATTAAGGTGTTATGAAATCATTGATTTATAAATCTTACTCTTGAAATTAAATACAGTTGTTGATCATAATATTTTTATTATTATATATAACATTTTTATAATCCCAATGATGAAATTTCTCTTTGATTTAAGTGTAAGGATGGGTAGATTATTGGTGTGATCGTGACTATTGGTTCTCTTTGTCCAGTAGTGCAAAGATGAATTGTTGATTGGTATGATCATGACCATTGAATTTACAATTGAATATTTTTAACTTAAGTGCAAAGGTGAATTAATCAACATGGTTATAATTATTGTTTATATAAATTCTGAAATGATTATGTATTTCTTTGAGATATTAATATCTTTGGTTTGTAGTGCAAAGATGAATTATTGATGAATATCTTTGGCCCGTAGTCCCGGCTACGTTCTCATTTCCTGAAGAGAACAGTGAAAGAAAGGGTGAGCTCAACTAGCCCAGTAAGAAATATTATGACTAAGATAATGCAGAATAAATTATCATTAGTCTTCAATAATGTTAAACTGATCAATGGTCATGACTATACCAAATAATCCCTGGTCATAATCTCTAGTCATAATCATACCAAAAACTGTCCATCAATGTACTACAGGCTACTGAGGACTTTTACCACATCATTTATAACATTACAGGTCATGATTATACCGAATAATCCCTGGTCATAATCATACCAAGTCCATCTATGCACGTAAGCCAAAGATGACTTTCATCACAATATAAGCATGAGGATGATGACAATGACATAATAATTCAATAAAACAAGTTCAAGAATAAATTTTAAAGATTTATAAGTTAATTTATCTTGAAATCAATTACGTCCCAAATTGTCGACATGATCTTTGCTTTGTGGAGTAAAATTCAAGAATGCTCAGAAGAATATTTCCATGAAAATATACCGGATGAAGCGCAAATATCCAGGATATTCTACTAATTTCATGGAGTATAGAAGCTAAAACTTTAACCAAATGATTATCATAGAATATATGAAACTGCAAATAGATTTTCACCCGCCATGCGGTAATCCACATAGACAGATCATTTCCACAATTTAATAAGGAATGAATATGAATGATCATTCACCATGCATGTGATAATCCACATAGACAGGTTATTCCAACAGAATAATAAAAAATGGAACTAGGTCATGCGTAATCCGCACAGACAGGATATTCCAACAAAATAATAAAGAATGGAATAACAAAGAATTCACCATGCATGCGATAGACCGCACAGATAGGTTATTCCAATAGAATAATAAAGAATGAAACCAGGTCTAGCGTAATCTGCACAGATAGGATATTCCAACAGAATAATAAAGAATAGAATAACAAAGAATTCACCATGCATGCGATAGACCGCACAGACAGGTTATTCCAACAGAATAATAAAGAATGGAATCAGGTCTAGCGTAATCCTCACAGACAAGATATTCCAACAGAATAATAAAGAATGGAATAATAGAAGAATTTCACCATGTATGCGGTACTTCGCATAGACAGGTTATTCCAACATAATAATAAAGAATGGAATAACAAAAGCTCTCTTCATAAATACGAAAGAAATAATACCCCTTACCTTTGAAAAAAGCTGGATCTTTGGAGTAGAGGTAGCAGACTTCTTCTTCTTTTTCTCTATAATAATTGCTCTATAGCTTTAGTGAATTGGTGAGAAATGAAGGAAGAATGAGCTTCTATTTATAGGAAAATATAGTTTCGATAATTGCACGCGTTTGGGGCTCGAAATATTACGAAGACAATACCTTCAACTTTTCTTTCATTTTTAATTTAGTCCTGCAAGTATTATCAAACTTGCACCACCACCCCTTAATAGTAAATAATGTGAATAAATAGTGCAATCATGTGAATCAATAGTTATAATCATGTGAAAATACAATTCTCAGATATAGTACCTCCATTTATACCTCCATTTTAACTTAGTCATGCAAGTATTATCAATCTTGCACCAACTCCCCTAATAGTACATGAATGTGATTCAATAGTACACACATGTGAACAAATAGTTATATAAGCATGTGAATTAGTAGCAATTAATTGCTCATTTATCCGATTAATTACCCGATTTATCAATGTAACCCCCAAACATCAATTATCATCGGAATAGATGTCGATTTTCACTAACACTAATAATCCCAACACAATGGAACTATCAAATTCATATTTAATCAACACGAACTTATTCATCATTAATATTATAACTCATAATATTTAACAACCAAGTCGTTCCCAGGAAAGAGGGGGCTTTCCGATAAGTATTTCTCCTTATTGGCGCGCAATTAGATGACCAATCCTCTCCTTGACAGAAATTCTAGACTTTGTAAATATTACAATTTAATAATATGAATAACTTTGTCGTCTTAATTATTGATTTAATAATATATCATATAATGCAGATGATATTGTGATAATAATCGAATCAATAATATGAGAGATATGATGCATCAATTCTTTGTAGCAATAATTGAGTATAAGCGGTGACTTCTCACGTAAGCATCAATAATCAATCTGGTGCTACTCTTATGCAACGCCAGACGTATTCTTTGTACTTTTACTACTAGGGTAGTTCAACGGTTTAATGGTAAAACTTCCACCGTTATTTTTTTAAAAGATAATTATGTCATTTTCTAACTACGACAATACTTAGTTGTAGGGTCCACCAATGATTGTGCCATCGCATCGAATATTCCTGTTAAAAGCGAATATTCCCCGACCAATCGAATATTATATAACCACTTGCTTACTTTACAAAATTTGTAAATATTACCCACAACTATAACATTATATTATATCCACAACATAATATTCAAAAATATATTTCAAGAGAAATTAATCTATATTCATAAAAGTTGGGGTCTTCTGACCTCCCATTCTTATGAAATTTTATCCTCGAAATTAGAAGTGCGTTACGGTATATCGAAGAGGTGAGGATATCTTGACTTCATCTCAGATTCTAACTCCCGGTCATTTCTTCCACATCGTGGTTTCTCCACAAAACTTTGACTTGAGGTATAACCTTGGGCGTAGAATATGATCCTTCTTATCCAAGATTTTAACGGTAACTCTTCATACGTTAAATCTTCCTATCTCGTCGTCGGTTCTAATTCAATAATGTGGTTTGGGTTTTTCACATATTTACGTAACATTGATATGTGAAAAACGTTATGAACACGAGACATACTTGGCGATAAGGCGAGTCTATAGGCCACCGTTCCTACTCGATCGAGGATTAAAAATGGGCCAATGAATCGAGGATTGAGCTTTCCTCTCTTTCTAAATCTTGTAACTCCTTTCCATGGAGCAACACGTAACAACACATGATCTCCAATATTGAATTCCATGTCTTTTCGATGAAGATCAGCATAACTCTTTTGTCGATCTTGTGAGGTTTTTATACGTTGTCGGATCGTGTTAATATTTTCTGTAGTCATACGTACCAAATCCGGTCCCAAAAACGTTGCTTCACCCACCTCATCCCAGCATACTGGAGAACGACACTTTCTTCCATATAACGCCTTAAATGGAGCCATTCCAATACTTGCTTGATAACTATTATTGTAGGAAAACTCCACCAATGGTAAGAACTTGTCCCAACTTCCCTTGAAGTCAAGGACACAAAGTTTTAATAAATCTTCAAGAGTTTGGATAGTCCTTTCCGACTGCCCATCCGTTTGAGGATGATATGCCGAACTAAATCGTAAATTCGTGCCCATAGCTTTTTGCAAACTAACCCAAAATCTTGAAGTGAATCTTGGGTCTCGATCAAAAACTATGGATACTAGCATACCATGCAATCTTACAATCTCGTTTATGTATATACTAGCAAGACGTTCAAGTGTAAAAGTTTCTCGTATCGGTAAGAAATGAGCAGACTTGGTCAATCTATCAACAATGACCCAAATCACATTTATGCCTTGAGAAACCTTGGGAAGACCAATAATGAAATCCATGGTAATGTGCTCCCACTTCCATTCTGGAATTTTAAGTGGTTGCAATGAACCTTTTGGCACTTGATGCTCTTCCTTGACTCGTTGATAAGTTAAACACCTTGAGATAAACCCCGTTATCTCTCTCTTCATATTGCTCCACCAAAATGTATATCGAAGATCACGATACATTTTGGTACTCCTAGGATGGATTGCAAACGGTGTGTTGTGCGCCTCCATCATGATTTTATACTTTAAGTCAGAATCGTTAGGAACACAAAGTCTGGAGTTGACTCGAAGTATTCATTCTTCATCGATTCTTGCTTCCAGAATAACACCTTCTTGCACGTTCTTCTTCATACACATAAGCTTCATGTCTGTAGTTTGAGCAGCTTTAACTTTATCGACTAAAGTCGGTTCCACTCGTATAATCGCCATCATCACATGGGTCCCTGAAGTCTTTAACTCTATTTCCATCCTTTCCAAGTCATACAAAATGGGTCTTTGCGTTGAAAATATTGCACTCGTACCCGCATATGATCTTCTACTCAATACGTCAGCTACTACGTTCGCTTTTCCAGGATGGTATTGGATGGTATGATCATAATCTTTCAACAACTCAAGCCATCGTCATTGCTGCATGTTGAGTTCCTTTTGAGTGAAGAAATATTTGAGGCTTTTATGATCTGTATAGATCTCCAACTTCTCTCCATACAGGTAATGCCTCCAAATCTTAAGCTAAAAGCTAAATTGCATCACGCTAACTCTAGATCATGAGTAGGATAATTCCTCTCATATTCTTTGAGTTGTCGAGAGGCATAGGTTATGACTTTTCCATGTTGCATGAGAACACATCCTAACCCTTTGCCTAAAGCATCATTGTAGATGACAAATCCCTCTGAGCCATATGGTATTGTCAGAACAGGTGCTGAAATGAGTCTCCTCTTGAGTTCTTGAAAACTCTTTTCACATTCCTCGCTCCAACTGAATTTTATATCTTTTTGAGTCAGCTGAGTTAATGGAGTAGCGATTCAAGAAAACCCTTCTACGAATCTCTGATAATAACCAGCTAAGCCGAGAAAGCTACGTACTTGATCATCGACTTAGGTTGCTCCCGACTTTGAATTGCTTCAATCTTTTAAGATTGATAGATATTCCATGATTTGATATCACGTGCCCAAGGAATGCAACTTCCTCATGCCGAACTCGCATTTCTTCAACATGGCATAAAGCTTGTTTTCACGAAGCTTTTTGGAGTATCGACCTCAAGTGTTGCTCATGGTCTTCACGAGTTTTGGAGTATATGAGGATGTCATCAATAAAGGCGACCACAAAGTGATCCAAATATTCCTTGAATACTCGGTTCATCATATCCATGAAAGCGGCGGAGCATTAGTCGATCCAAAAGACATGACTAGGAATTCATAACGCCCGTCTTAGAATTAAAGCGATCTTTGGAATGTCATCGATTTTAATCTTCATTTGATGATATCCGGAACGAAGATCAATCTTTGAAAAGAATTTGGCTCCTTGCGGTGATCAAGCAGGTCATTAATGCGAGGCAATGGGTACCTATTTTGATGGTGACATGATTGACTCAGATAATCAATACAAAGTCGCATACTTCCATCTTTCTTCTTTAAGAATAGAACAGGAGCACCCCAAGGAGAGGTACTAGGACGAATGAAATCGATGTCTAACAATTCCTATAGTTGGGTTTTTAACTCCTGAAGTTCAATAGGAGCCACTCGATATGGGGCTTTGGAAATGGGTTTTGTACCGGATTCAAGGTCGATTCAAAATTTAATTTCACGCTTTGGGGGTAGGCCAGGAAGTTCTTCAGGGAATACGTCAGGAAATTTATTAACAATAGAAATATCATTCAAATCTGACTTATCTTTATTTAAATTCGTGACATGGGCTAAGAAAGCTTGACATCCATTTTTCAATAAACGAATAACTTTATGACTTGATATGACAGTGATTGATTTTAGTGGGTTGGTTGCTTGAATTCGCATAATAGGTTGGTTAGGAATATGAAAGCTAATAACCTTACGAAAATAATCAATTTTAGCATGATGAGTAGTTAACCAATCAACCCCTAAAATCACATTAAATGCAAGTGTTTTCAAAGAAATAAGATCGACAGGTAACGTGAGGTTACCGATTTGAATCAAACAAGACTTATAAACCGTGGATGTAGTGAAGGTTTCTCCCAACAGAGTTTCAACAGATAAGTCAAAGTCTAATTTCTCCAGAGTCAAATTTAAACGTTGAGTGTAAGTACGAGAAATAAAGGAATGGGTAGAACCGGTATCAAATAAAGTATAAACTTCGCTAGAGTTTATGATTAGCTTACATGTGATCACCTCGTTCTGATTCCTCGCTTTTTGGGAGGTTACGACAAACGCTCTCCCTTGAACTATCGGTTTTGTCTTGTCTGGGACACCCTTTGATGCCTCCATCCCAGCTGGACTTGACTTTGGTGCACGACAAAATCGGGCTAGGTGACCTTCTTTTCCATAATTATAACATGCTTTGGACTACATCGTGCAGTTTGGACTTATGTGTCCTTCCCCTCCACATTTGTAACATACGACCGATGGTCGTTCTCCTTCCTTAACAATAGGTGCTGGTGCTGACGTCTTTCCATCCTTGTTGAATCTCCTCTTCTTGAAATGCCAACTCTTATTGTCATGGCCATGATTACCCCTGAAGTTATTATCATTTCTGGCATGTTGATTCCCTCCACGTTTATTGTCACCGCTTCGATGACTGCTACCACTGGTATTATCGACTTATTGGTTGCTCTCTCTTGGTTGGGTTGACTCATTATCGCGCTCCAATAACTGAGCCCTATTCACAACATCCGAATCTGAAAACACAGTTTATGAGAAATTAGGTATTGACGTATCTCGGGTTTCAAACCTCTTAGAAACATCCGCGTCATTCTCTCCTCATTATCAACCAAGTGGGACACAAACCGAGACAACTCGGCAAACGTAGCTTCGTACAACGCCACGGTCATATTGTTTTACTTAAGCTTGATGAACTCTACCTCCTTCACGTGACGAATACTTTCAGGAAAGTACTAGTCGTTGAACAGCTCTTGGAACTTCTCCCAAGACATTTTGAGTGCGGCAGGTTGAGTACGCTTTACAGATTTCCACCAGTAATCTGCCTTTGCTCGCAACATGAAGGTGGCAAAGGGAACATTTTGCTCCTTAGAGCATCCCAAGATATCAAATATCTTGTTGATCTGCTTTATCCACGTCTCCGCCTTAAGTGGTTTTGGCTCTCCAAAAAACTCCGGTGGTCCCAGCTCCTTGAATTGCTTAGCGGTGACCGTCTGAGAGTTGTCAGTGTTTCCACCTACATTTTGGACAGGAGCCGCTTTCGTCTGATATTGTATGAATTGCATAAAGCCTCTAAACATCCCATCATTCACCATTTCATCGGTGTTATTATTTACATGAGGATTATTGTCTTCCTGTTGCACATTATCCTGGGCATTAATCTGTGGTGACTCAACGGTATCATGTGCTTCATTGTTTATCTCAACATTTTCAGATGCCATTTTCAAATACTACCACAAAACAAGGGTTAATTAACATATCACATATTATCCCTATACTCTGACCGACCAATTAAATACTAAATAAACTTAGGTAGGTCATACTAGCAAAGGAATTCCCCGTCTCTCCCCTCCTAGTTCTTGTCTCACATCTCAGCCAGGGATCATATCCCTAAGCTTTGATACCAACTGTAACGCCCCCAAAACAGGTATACATCACCCATCTTGATACATGGTACAAAATTCATGGTACAACTTAATTCAAATACATGGTACAAAATTTAAATACAACTTAATTATACAATAATCGTGTAAAATACGACAAAATATAATCTAAGAGTTTTAATAAGAATATTGTCATCTAGACAATATCCACACTCAATGGAGTCCTCATTGTGACACCCCCAAATCTGGTACTTCCATTTCCACAGGATTTGGTATTCATTGTACAAATACCATCTATCTATCTACCCATAAATAAATGCAAACCATGCAATAGATAGAAATAATAAATAAATATCCCCTTATGTGGTTACATCAACTACATAATAATAAAAATCTCAGGTTGCTCTAACCTTAAACATCTGTGCGAAATCATAAACAAATAATAAGTCTTAAGTAACATCAAGTCTAAATATCATTACATAACCACATAAATAATCAATCTTCATTACTTGCTAATCTTGCCCTTGCCTTTACTAGTGGAAGGCTCGTCTGCTCTTTCGTTTTTAACTACAATGTTATTATTACACAAGAGTGAGGACGATTGCCCACAAGTATAACAATATAACAATGAATAATAACATGCGAATAAATTAAAGATTTCTGAAATAGGAAACTCAACTTTTGAATCAAGAATGAATAACAAGAGACAAAAGAACTTCTGAGGGTCATAAGACCTTGAACTATGTCCTAGGTTGTCAAGTGTTTATACTTGAAACCTTTAACAGTTATAAGACTATGGACTCTTCTTCTCGTTTATTAAATTTCTCATTTATTAATAATGTCAAATTATTAAATCTCTAATTATTAAATTAATTAAAAAATAACATTAAGCTTATTAAATATTTCTTTTAATACAATAAGCTCACATAATCACATACTTCGAATAATAAAAGTTCTCCACATTAATTTAATAACTAAACACATATAATTAAATTAATCTACCACTGCTTCATCAAATAATTATTTAATCTAATAATTAATTCATCGAAAAAATATTTATTCAATCTAATAAATATTAAAATTAAATTACAAAATCTCGGTTGTCACATCTTTCCCCTCTTAAAAGGATTCTGTCCTTAGAATCACAACTCAATAATTCATCCCGTTATATTCTCCCCCCCCCCTTACAAAGATTCTGTCCCCAAAATCGCTTATAACAATCTACGTAAATAAATTAGGATATTTTTTCATCATATTCTCTTCGAGTTCCCACGTAGCTTCTTCAGCGTTGTGGTTCCTCCAAATTACCTTAACAGAAGGTATTACTTTATTTCTCAGAACTTATTCTTTTCGGTCGACAATTTGAACATGAATTTCTTCGTAAGATAAGTCTTTGTCGAAATGTAGGGGTTCATATTCAATCACGTGCTTGTAATCAGGTTTGTAGGGTCGTAGGACTGAGACATGGAAAATGTTGTGGACATTCTCTAGAGCTGGAGGTAAGGCTACCTCATAAGCAACTTCTCCGACCCTTTGTAAAACTTCAAAGGGTCCAATGAATCTTGGGCTTAATTTCCCTTTCTTTCCGAATCTGATCTTTCCCTTCCAGGGAGAGACCTTTAAAAACACATAACTACCCGGCTCGAACTCAACATTTTTACGGTGTGGATCGGCGTATTTCTTCTATCTATCTTGAGCTGCTGTCAATCTTGTTCGGATCACTTTGACTATTTCTGCTGTTTGTTGTACCAATTCCGGGCCTAGTAATTGTCTTTCGCCAACTTCATCGCAGTATAGCGGAGTTATGCACTTTCTGCCGTATAATGCTTCATAAGGTGGCATGCCAATACTAGCGTGGTAACTGTTGTTGTAGCTGAACTCTACGAGCGGTAGATAATCATCCTAATTTCCTTTGAAGTCCATTACACAAGCTCTTAACATATCTTCCAATGTCTAAATTGTTCTTTCACTTTGTCCATCTGTCTGAGGGTGATATGTCGTGCTCATTCGCAACTGTGTACCCATGCATTCTTGTAGACATTTCCAGAAGTTCGACGTAAAACGCGAATCTCTATCAGAAACAATTGACATCGGAACTCCGTGCCTTGAAACAATCTCTTTTACATATAACCTTGCCAACTGATCTAAGTTGAATCTGATTTTGATCGGAAGGAAGTGTGCGGATTTCGTCAATCGGTCAACAATAACCCATACTGCGTTGTAGCTGTTGCCTAATTTTTAATAGCACTTTACCACGCAAGTATACGCGTTCAATTATAATATTCAGCAAGCAAGGATATCGTTCCCACGAGGAAATAGACTAATATTTATCAATTACTAATTCTAATGCAATTAATCCTATTTTAAACTACTGAAATTTTGTTTTTGATTTGAAATTTAAACTTAACAAAACTAATGATTAAAAATCAAAATTTCACAAGAATAACTGCAGATTTAATAGGTTAAGATTACAACTTCCCTCATGATGGGATTGAGTCTTCGTTGTTGTTCAATGATCAGTTTCGCTTCATCTTCCAATAGAATCTTATGCATGCAAATTGATGGGCTTATTCCTTGATATCCGCAAGAGTCCACCCAAAGCGGTCTTGAATCTGTCAAGTACCCTTAGTAGCTTTTCTTCTTGAACCTTATCAAGTGATGCGAAATAATAAGCTGGAAAGGTAGAAGAAGAACCAAGGTAGGCATACTAGTAGATGGTTAAGCGGTGGCTTAAGTTCCAAGGTGGGCGGTTCTTCTAAAGATGATTTTACCTTTTCATCCAAGCTTTCCCCAAAAATCCATAGGTTCAAATTTTTGCAAACTTCGTGTGAACTTGGTCTTTGAATCTAACATTTGAACCCATTCTAGCACGGTTGAATCATCAAATAAATTTTCACTAACCAATGCACTTTCAAGAGGGTCTTCATTCACAAATTCACTAAATACCTCTCTAGTTGCTTCTTCAATCGGATCAACTCTAAAGCACTCTTCCTCTCCTTCGGAATTTCATAGCCTTGAAAACATTAAGCGTTACTTCTTCATCTTGGACTCTCGTCGTTAACTCTCCCTTTTGTACATCAATTAATGTCCTTCCAATGGCTAAAATGGTCTTCCAAGGATAATGGGTATGTCTTTATCCTCTTCATAGTCAACCTGATGAAGTAAATTTGGAAATATGAATTTGTCCACCTTCACTAATATGTCTTCCACAATGCCCCTAGGGTATGTCAGCGATCTATCTGCATGAGTTGTAAGGAGATATTTGTTGGCTTTGGTCTTTGGTAATCCTAATCGAGTGTAGATCAGCGGCATCAAGTTAATACTGCACCCAAATCACACAAACATCATTAAAGAAGCTGGGGCCCAATCGCATTGCGGTATGGTGAAGCTACCCGGATCCTTCAACTTCGGTGGTAACTTTCTTTCTGAATTGCACTACATTCTTTCATCAACGCTACTGATTTCAAAATCCCCTAGCTTCCTCTTTCTTGCTAAAATATCTTTCATGAATTTTGCATAGCTAGGCATTTGTTCTAAAGCATCTGCGAATGGAATCTTGATTTGCGACTTTTGAACACTTCTAAAAATTTTGAAAATTGTCTATCTAATTTACGCTTTTGAAATCTTTGAGGAAGCAGCACGAGTGGTAATACATTTGTTGTTTGCTTATCTTCTTGTTGTTTTTTCACAACATTTTCCCCAGTTACTTTACGAATTTCCACTCTCTTTTTCACCATCCTCGTGAAATTATTTTCTTTTGTCCGTCTAAATCAGTAGTCAACTCCTTCCCACCCGACGAGTGTAAGCGCCTTACAATGTTCATTTCCATCATTCCTTGGATTTTTCTCTCGTATCACTAGGTAAAGAACACGGAGTTCTAGTATTCAAAGCACTAGCTATCTCGCCTTGATTTGGTTCTCAAGATTCTTTATTGCGGTGATTGGTTTTTCGTTGTGGCTTGGCGGGTTGCCAATCTTGCCAACAATTCTTCCATTTGTGTAACTTATATCGGTTGATGAGGTTGAGGGTGTTGTTGAGATTGTTGATGTGGCATTTGAAATCCGGTGGATATGATTGCCTTGGAGCTTGGGCTTGAACATGTATTGATTATTACTCAAGAAAAAATTGAGTTGTTTTCACTCTCGGATTGTATTTGTTTGGATAAGCGCCCATTTTTGTTATAGCTGGAAACAAACCGGATCGACTCGGGATTTATTGCACATCGATCACTTGAGTGGCTACCCGCACATATTTCACAAATAGTTTCCATTTTTGAATCGGGTTGTACCCCAGTGCATCTATCTTCTTTGTAAGAGGTAATCGAGTCATCACTTGAGGTGATAATCTTTGTCATCGCATCCACTTCATAAACCCCTCGTCCTTGGTTGAGTCATTCTTGTTGTTAATAACGATAATTATTAGTTGCCATGGTTTCAAGCAATTGATACCCCTCATCACAATTCTTGGCCATAATAGCTCCTCATTGCTGACATCATACTCGATCTCACTTTGTCTTTGAATAAACCGTTATAAAAAGTTTTTTGAAGCCATTTAGGAATCCCATGGTGTGGACATTTTCTCAATGAGTCTTTAAATCTCTCACATGCTTCATATAGTGATTACGAATCGTCTTTGAGCGAAAAGAAGATATTGTTCATAACTTCTTTGTTTTTGCGGTAGGGAAAAACTTTGCAAGAAATTTTCTGAGACTAGGTCGTTCCATGTAGTAATCGAGCACAGTGGTAGTGAATGGAGCCAACTCTTAGCCTTATCTACGAGAGTAAATGGAAAGCGACCTTAGCCTTATTGCATCCTCGACACATTATTATACTTGAAAGTATCATGATTTCTATAAAAGTCGACTATGTGATCGTTCGGATCATCATTTGGTAACCTTCAAACCGACATGAATTTTGAATCATCTGTATTGTCCCCGGTTTTATCTCAAAACTTGTAGCGATAATGGCGAGCCTCGTAATACTCTGTTGAATTTCAAGAACTTGGCGGCGTAGCATAATCCATGATGCTTTTTTGCTCTTCTTGACCATAGTATCTTTCTTATCAAGCGCCTCTTTGGTTTCTTTAACCCACTTACATAAACCATTGAAACCTTTTGTCGATGTCGTCCTCGTAAGGCAATAAATCTAGCTTCTTCGATCGCGTTTGCATACACTAGTCAAGAACACCTGGATAGAACAGAAAAAAGAAAAGTTTAAATTAAGATTAACGCTATAAAAATCAATAATGACAAAATAATAACCTAATTTCCCCGGCAACGGCACCAAAAACTTGTTGCCTAATTTTTAATAGTACTTTACCACGCAAGTATACGCGTTCAATTATAATATTCAGCAAGCAAGGATATCGTTCCCACGAGGAAATAGACTAATATTTATCAATTACTAATTCTAATGCAATTAATCCTATTTTAAACTACGAAAATTTTGTTTTGATTTCAAATTTAAACTTAACAAAACTAATGATTAAGAATCAAAATTTCACAAGAATAAGCTGCAGATTTAATAGGTTAAGATTACAACTTCCCTTGGTATTTCATTTAAATCAATTCACTTCCCATTTAAAGCAATTAATTAATATGAATCATTATCCAAGAATGATTTATAAAATTCACACACTTTTTCCAAAACACGTGAACAAATCCTCCTAACTCCAGATCCTTAAGACACAAAATTACAAGGAACACCCTTCTCAATTAATTCACTATATTTCTATGTGAATCAAGTTAATTAGGGTTTACGATAAATTCTTTCAAAGGATACAAAAGACACATAGGTATATTTCTATCCTACATGCTAATCATATTAACCCTATTTGATTATATGAGCAGATGTAATCATATCCAGGATCTTAATCTATACTCCATCTTCCAATTTTATATAGATTATCACAATAATCGTTGGCCAAACAATTAATTAATAAGCAAAAGATATAATAAACAATTCAATAAAAATCAACTTTCATTTAATGGGAAGGTTCAATTTAAACTACATACCAAGTTACATTTGCAATCTTAATGAAAATTTAGTTCATGCTAATAATAAAAAGAAAACATCATCCAAATTAATAATCTAAACATCCCGAGATAATTACAAAAGATAAAACTAGAGAAAAGAGAAGAAGAAACTCTGAATTTTCTCTAATACTCTCTCTTTGATCTTCAGCCCTTGCAATTTTCCTTCGTATTTTTCTTCGTTGTTCTCTCTGCGAATCCCTTGAAAAATTGAGTCCTCCGTCTTTTCTAAAGTCTCCTCCTATTTGTATTAGTCTCCCCCTCATTGATTCCTTTTGGCTTCAAAACCCACTTGGAAGTAGAAAATCCTCCTTTTTGCACTTTTGCATGGCGCTAGGCGCTCAACACTGGCTCATTTCAAGCGCTGGCGCTTGACCGAGAGACCACATAATTACAAAAATGCCACTCGGCTCTAATTTTAATGATTTTTTGACATTTTTTCTTCTAAAATGACCAATTTGTCCATCCGGCTCAACCTACAAGAAATAAACACAAAACAGATAAAAAAGATACTAAAAAACAATTAAAGATAGCAATAATTAAGTTTAATAATATCGGATTCATAGGTATAAAACCTACTCATCAGTAGCCTTTCTGAGTTGTCGGTAGGCCAACCATGAAATCCATCGTAATATGTTCCCATTTCTATTCTGGAATCTCTAAAGGTTGTAGTAACCCACTCAGCCTCTGATGTTCTGCTTTAACTTTCTGACATGTCAGGCATTTGGCAACACATTCTGCAACCTCTCATTTCAAATTTGGCCACAAAAAATGTTGTTAAAAATCTTGGTACATCTTAGTGCTACCAGGGTGAATCGAATATCTTGAGTTGTGAGCCTCGCTCAAAATTTCTTCCTTAATCTCTGGTACTGGCGGTACCCAAATTCTACTCTCAAATCTCAGTATTCCTTCCTTATCCACCTTGAATCTTGATTCGGTTCCTTCGGATATCTTCTTTTTCACTGATTTACATTCGTCGTTATGAAGTTGAGCCTCCTTAACCTTTTCTAGTAGAGTTGTACCAGATTGCATCTGAAATAGCTTCTCATCGATCTCCATAGGACACTTTACTTCTAATTCCAGCTTCTCCATTGCTAAAATTAACTCCTCCTGTACGGTCAACAACATCAGTTTCTCCCGACCCTTTCTACTTAAGGCGCCGGCCACCACATTTGCCTTACCCGGATGGTATAGAATCTCACAATCGTAGTCCTTAATTAACTCCAACCACCTTCTTTGGCGCATATTCAAGTCTTTCTGTGTAAAAATATATTTCAGACTCTTGTGGTCTATATATATTTCACACTTCTCCCCGTAGAGATAGTGCCTCCAGATTTTCAAAGCAAAAACCACTGTAGCTAACTCCAAGTCATGGGTCGGATACCCCTTCTCATAATCTTTCAATTGTCATGGCAGCATCTGTGATGACTACGTAGATTCTGCATAAGCACAAAACCAAGTCCTTTATGCGATGCATCACTATAAACCACAAAATTTCCTGTGTCATCTGGAAGAGATAACATAGGTGCTGTACTCAACCTCTTCTTTAATTCTTGAAATCTTTCCTCACACCTCTCCGTCCAAACAAATTTCACCGATTTTCTAGTCAAATTCATCAACGGAGTTGCGATCTTGGAAAAATCCTGAATGAATCTTCTGTAATAACCTGCCAATCTAAGAAAACTTCTTACTTTCGACGCGGCGTCTTGGTGATCCCGATTAATCATGACTTCGACTTTTGAGGATCCTTTGAAATTACATCTTATCGATCACATGTCCAAGAAATTGTACCCTTTTAATCCAGAATTCACATTTCGAAAATTTAGCATACAACTTCTCTCTTCTCAACGTCTCTAATGTCACCCTCAAATGTTCTTCATGTTCTTCCTTGGTTTTCGAATATACCAAAATGTCATCTATAAATACCACTACGAATTTGTCCAAAAATGGCTTGAACACTCCATTCAATAAGCCCATAAATGCTACAGGAGTATTTGTTAGACCAAATGACATTACCAGAAATTCGTAGTGATCGTATCGTGTTCTGAATGTTGTCTTTGGTACATCCTCTGGTCTCACCTTCTGTTGATGATAACCACTCCTCAAATCTATCTTTGAAAAGTATCTTGCTCCCTTTAACTGATCGAACAAGTCGTCGATTTGCGGTAATGGATATCTATTCTTAATTGTGACCTTATTCAGTTCTCTGTAGTCTATGCAAATTCGCATTGTTCCATCCTTCTTTTTCACAAATAAACTGGCGCTCCCCACGGTGATACGCTTGGTTGGATATACTTTTTGTCCAGTAATTCTTGTAGTTGGACCATCATTTCCTTCATCTCTACCGGTGCCATTCAGTACGGTGCCTTCGATATTGGAGTCGTTCCTGGAGCCAAATCAATCACAAATTCAACTGCTCTATCTGGAGGAAGTCTTGGCAAATCTTCCAGAAATACGTCTATGAAATCTCTCACCACTGGTATCTCATCTATTTTTGGATTCTCTTTATGACTATCGACTATGTAAGCTAGATATCCTACACAGCCTTGCCTTAACAACCTCCTGGCCTGCATCATCATCAGACAACTCACTTGTCTAGGCGACTTGCTACCATAAAACACAACCTTTGACGGTGTCATAAGGTTAATACACTTCTTTTGGCAGTCAATTACCGCCCCACAATTGGATAGCCAGTCCATACCCAAAATAACGTCGAATTCTCCAAGTCGAATAGGGATAAGATCTACGTTCATGATATTACCCTTAATATCCACTCTACAGTTCTTATGCACGTACTTAACAGGGATTATTTCTCTATTCACAATTTCTATGTTCATGGGGTATTCTAACTCATCCTTAAACAATTCTAAGTTCTTAGCAAAGTCATCGGATAAAAATGAGCAAGTAGCACCAGAATCAAATAATACATAAGCATTAACTTTATTGATCAGAATGATACCTGACACCACATCGCGAGACTGCATTGCATCCTGTACTGTCATGTTGAATGTTCTGGCGGTCGGTCGGTTGGTTGCAGTTGGTCCTGCGATAGTCAGAGTGCTTCCACCGGTATTTCCTCTATTTCCTCCTGAATTCGTCCCTCCAGATCCCTTTTTAGGACAATCCCTTGCAAGATGGTCCATTGAGCCACAATTGAAACAGGCGCCCTTCTTCGGGTTTGGACAGTTTGGTGCTATGTGGCCTTCCTGACCATAATTATAGCACACTCGCTTCCCTTTCATGCAAATTCCCAAATGAGTTTTCCCGCAGGTTGGGCACGCTTCGATCTTCTTCTTCTGCCCTCCTTGTTGACTTCCAGCTGATGAGTTATTAGACCACTTCCTCTTCTGATTATGGTTACCCCAGTGCTACTCCCACTAGTCTTGTTATTACCTTCATTCTCACTCTTTTTCTTCTTCTGATCTTGATTATATTTCGTTACCGCATCGCTTCCACCCTCAGCGAGTATGGCCTTCTCTAACACTCCAGCAAAAGTGTTCAATTGGAACATTGACACTTTGTTATACAACCAGGGCTTCAGTCCCTGCTCGAATCGTCTTGCCTTCCTCTCATTGGTATGCACTTGGTATGTGGCGAACCTAGCCAACTCGTTGAACCTTGCCGTATAATCAGCTACTGACATACTCCACTGTTTCAACTCTAGAAACTGAACTTCCATCTGATTTTGTGAACTGGTCAAAAAGTACATCTCGAAGAACATCTCTTTGAATCTCTCCCAGGTTATTACACCTTCACCTCCCCGTACTTTGTTTGCCTACCACCAATAACTGGCTTCAGACTTCAGTATAAACATTGCATACGCGATTTTTTGATCTTCTCTTACTCTAGCGACATTGAACACCTTCTCCATCTCCATCACCCAGGTCTGAGCTTCGATTGGGTTTATGGAGCCCTTAAACTCTGGCGGTCCCACCGCCTTGAAGTCCTTGAACGAGGTGTTTGGTGGAGCTTGTGGTTAATTGTTAATTGCCCCGGCCAAAAGGTTCACCAATTGCTGAATAGGGTTAGCATTGGCGTCGTTGTTATTCATTGGTTCTTCTTGTGCTTGTTGATGGTTTTCTCTTCTTCTAGGCGGCATATTTCTGTTAAGAACATACGCTTATTAGGTCTTTATTCAATCTCTTAAACATTCAGGGCTCAATTAAAATATTCAATCATAATTCACTTAACACATCAATTCAAATAAACTCTGACATTTTATTTAATTCAAAAGTTTTAACATCATAAGATAACATCACTGCTATATACATCAACTATCTCGAGATAAAGAATCTATAGGATTTAAAACATCAAAATATTCCTTTGTTTATAACACATCTGAATTTACATCATTAACTACCAAATAGTTTTCACATAATTAAACTAATACTATCACTGCCTATTAAGGCTCTGGATAGCCTTGCCACGTTCCTCTTCCATAATGCGGGACATCGTCCTGCGATCAAGCATATACGATGGTAGACCTTCAAACTGGATTGGATACTTCATAACTCGATCCTGGGCTACATCCATTGCCTTGTGAAGTGTAGAGTACGTCTCCCCAAGCTTAGCCTTCTTTGCACTGCAATCCTCTTCTGCGAGATCAGCACGACGCGACTCTCTTACCCAGCCATCCTCTGCTAATGCCAGTCTTTCTGAGCTCTCTTTCAGATCTTTCTTTAACTTCTCTATTTCTTCGGTCTTCTCCTCAGTTTGACCCTTCTCGTGAACCAAATCCCACTCCACGTTTCCTAAACGTGTGTGAAGAGTCACAATTTCCCCATCCTTACGCTTTCGATGGTATTTTCTGCTTGCATAATGATCTTCTCCCTCGGCTCCTGAACAGTGTCCTGCAACTCTATGTTATGATCATAAAGTGGATCATACATCTCAGCATCAATGGAGTTCGGTGGGAACTCCTCTTCCTCATCAGAATCCTCCTCTGGATAAGTCTCAGGCTTATGCTCCTGACCAACAACAGTGATCAACGGAGATGGCTCTCTCTGTACCAACTGTTCCCTGACAACATGAATGTCTCGGGGCTCCTCCTCTGTAGGTACTCGGGGTTCCTCCTCCCCAGCTCGACTAGCTCCTCCAACATCCGACATCCTGACAACAAAATTTTAAGTTTTAGTTACTAATCCGTGCTAGTGAACACATAATTTAACACATAAGCACATAAAATCTTTTATTATCTTTAATGAATTTAGAAATTCATTTCTTAGAACTCGATAAGAGTTTACCACCACTATGTTCTTGATCTCCTACAAGGCTACTACCTAAGGTTGTTCCCCCACCTAAGGTTCATAACCTACAACTTTGATAACAACCTGTGACACCCCCAAATTCGGTACTTCCATTTCCACAGGATTTGGTGTTCACTGCACAAATATCATCTATCTATCTACCCATAAATAAATGCAAACCATGCAATAGATAGAAATAATAAATAAATCTCCCCTTATGGGGTCACATCAACTGCATAATAATAAAAATCTCAGGTTGCTCTAACCTTAAACATCTGTGCGAAATCATAAACAAATAATAAGTCTTAAGTAACATCAAGTCTAAATATCATTACATAACCACATAAATAATCAATCTTCATTACTTGCTAATCTTGCCCTTGCCTTTACTAGTGAAAGGCTCGTCTGCTCTTTCGTTTTTAACTGCAATGTTATTATTAAGCAAGAGTGTGCACGATTGCCCACAAGTATAACAATATAACAATGGATAATAACATGCGAAAAAATTAAAGACTTCTGAAATAGGAAACTCAACTTTTGAATCAAGAATGAATAACAAGAGACAAAAGAACTTATGAGGGTCATGAGACCTTGAACTATGTCCTAGGTTGTCAAGTGTTTATACTTGAAACCTTTAACAGTCATAAGACTATGGACTCTTCTTCTCGTACTTAGGGGGATCAGCCCTTAGTACCATCATCATGCAATAATATCTTAACGCTTAACGATAAGTAATCCCCTATCTGAGGTTGTTCATCTCAGTTTGACATTAGAGTCCGCACCAAAGGAAGTTTGGTTTGGATAATTCATCAAGGGTTCTGAAATTTAGAACGCTCATCAACTATGGACTAGTCGAATCATTAAGGGTTCGCTAGTCTAAAAAGGTTTAACAGTAATTGATAACTGAATTTTGAATAAAATCTCATAAAGTATACAATAGAATAAGTATTATATAGCAGCATCATGCTTGAAAGATTAATAAACTTTGATATAACAAAACAGACTTGATCAATAATAATGAGAACTTGCTCAATGTAGAAAGGTGAATTTATCAACTTATATAACGATAACAAGTAGGGTTAAGAAACTTGCCTCGTGCGTAGATTACACTTTAATTAAACTCGTTCCTTGATTTAAATCCTACATATATTTACGTTCACAATACCAGTTAATTATAACGTACTAAACATCACACGTTTATTCTTTTGTCTAACTCGAATTCATGACTATACTTAGTCAATTACTACACTTATTGTCAAAATTAAGACTTCACGAACAATAAGCTAACTATGCATTCAATCGTTCAAGTCACACGTAATTGTGTTATGGACGTGTTAAGAATTTATTTTAACACCTCATTATATGTCTAACAAATTTTTATGTTCATTAGATTAAGTTAATAACACATTGCTAGACTTAAACATTTTAAAAACTCATTTCTGGGCCATTACGCACTAAGTGGCTACTGGCGTATCATTTATATTATGTCTCATCTTGGCGTTGTGGTGGTAGTATGCTCTTGGCTAGAGACTAGGCGATACGGCGCGGTGATAACACCAATTTCACCAAACATTAATTTCACCAATTTAACATACCCACATGCTAGAATTCATACATAATCATTACCCAACATTTATAGAGTGATTTTAACCCATTAAAACACATAATTACAGAATTAAAATATTTAAATTCAACTGTTCTTGATGTTCTTGAAGGTTTTGAACATAAATCATAAAATTTAAGGCCACTGATTCGTTATAACACCAAATCCATCCATTCAAGTTTTGTTTACTTTGTTTTAGCATGCATAATCATATACCAGTGTGAATTTTGCAGAACAATTTATGTTTGACATATTAATTTTACGTATAAGGGCCATATGGCCATATAACATACTTTGTAATCATATACTGTGAAATTTTATGAAACTGATGATATAGAATCATATACAATATATATTAAAACATGCTATGATGCTATATTAATACATATATTCACATAATTGTTACCCTATCCAACTACAGAGACTTTACAGAAGACTTAAGAGCCATATTCATGAAAACTTTAAAAGACGTAAAATAGGAATTGGGTTGAAGAGATTACCCAAGCGTAGTGTGAGTGAGGATGACAATTTCTCTAAATTCTCTCTACAATCTCTCTGACTCTCAAGTTAATTCTAAATGAAGAATACGTAAACATAAAATGAACTGGTCCTTTATGCGCAGAATTGAGGTCAGTTACTCCAGACGTGGTTTAACTGCCCCCAACTCCCCTTAAAGCCTCGTTTGGCTAGCCTTAAAGGCTTATACCCAATTTAATTTAATAAAACCTTTATAATATAGTTTGGAAAATGTCACACCCCTTTATAAAATAAATCCAATATCTTATTTAATTTATTTTAAATAAAATATAATAATTTCTCAATAATTCACATAGTCACATAATTAAATTTCTCATTTATTAATAATGTCAAATTATTAAATCTCTAATTATTAAATTAATTAAAAAATAACATTAAGCTTATTAAATATTTCTTTTAATACAATAAGCTCACATAATCACATACTTGAATAATAAAAGTTCTCCACATTAATTTAATAACTAAACACATATAATTAAATTAATCTACCACAACTTCATCAATTAATTATTTAATCTAATAATTAATTCATCGAAAAAAAATATTTATTCAATCCAATAAATATTAAAATTAAATTACAAAATCTCGGTTGTCACATCTTTCCCCTCTTAAAAGGATTTTGTCCTCAGAATCACAACTCAACAATTCGTCACGTTACACTCATTACATTTATTGTCACACTATTTAATAGATTAGTGAGGACTACTAATGCTATCATCTGGACCGTCACTCCGTTCCCCGACTAGTCCCAGCTACGTTCTCATTTCTTGAAGAGAACAATGAAAGAAAGGGTGAGCTCAACTAGTCCAGTAAAAAATATTATGACTAAGATAATGCCGAATAAATTATCATTAGTCTTCAACAATATTAAACTGATAAAATACAATAGACATCAAGTTTAACTGCAGCGGAATAAGCAATCCATTCGAAGAGTCAAGTAGAGCATGATATCTACTATCTTCTATGATTTAAAATGTTTTCATCAATTTTTATCGTTGAGACTCGACTTAATAAATAAACCACATCATCGAGTCATCCTTTTTCACGGGCCAAGGATATTCATTAAATCATCAATGGTCATGACTATACCGAATAATCCATGGTCATAATCATACCAAAAACTGTCCATCAATGCACTACAGGCTACTGAGGACTTTTACCACATCATTTATAACATTATAGATCATGATTATACCGAATAATCCCTAGTCATAATCATACCAAGTCCATCTATGCACGTAAACCAAAGATGACTTTCATCACAATATAAGCATGAGGATGATGACAATGACATAATAATTCAATAAAACAAGTTCAAGAATAAATTTTAAAGATTTATAAGTTAAATTATCTTGAAATCAATTACGTCCAAATTGTCAACATGATACTACTTTGTGGAGTAAAATTCAAGAATGCTCAGAAGAATATTTCCATGAAAAGATACCGAATGAAGCGCAAATGTCCAGGATATTCTACTAATTTCATGGAGTATAGAAGCCAAAACTTTAACCAAATGAGTATCATAAAATATATGAAACTGCAAATGGATTTTCACCGCCATGCAGTAATCACAAACGATGATCATTTCCATAATTTAATAAGGAATGAATACGAAGGATCATTCACCATGCATGTGATAATCCACATAGACAGGTTATTCCAACAGAATAATAAAGAATGGAACCAGGTCATGCGTAATCCTCACAGACAGGATATTTCAACAAAATAATAAATAATGGAATAACAAAGAATTCATCATACATGCGATAGACCGCACAAACAGGTTATTCCAATAGAATAATAAAGAATGGAACCAGGTCTAGTGTAATCTGCACAGACAAGATATTCCAACAGAATAATAAAGAATGGAATAACAAAGAATTCACCATGCATGCGATAGAAGCGCATGCAGACGAGTTATTCAAGCGAGAATAATAAGGAATGGAACCGTGTCTAGTGTAATCCAGACGCATATGATATTCCAAATGTAATAATAATGAATGGAATAACAGAAGAATTTCACCATGTATGCGGTACTTCGCATAGACAAGTTATTCCAACGTAATAATAAAGAATGGAATAACAAAAGCGCTCTTCGTGAATACGAAAGAAATAATACCCCTTACCTTAGAAAGAAACTGGATACTGGAGTAGAGAGGTAGCAGACTTCTCTTCTTCTTTCTCTCTATAATTTCTCTCGATAATAATTGCTCTATAGCTTTAGTGAATTGGTGAGAAATGAAGGAAGAATGTGCTTCAATTTATAGAAAAATATAGTTTCAATAATTGCACGTTTTGGGGCTCGAAATATTACAGTACAATACCTTCAACTTTTCTTTCATTTTTAATTTAGTCCTGCAAGTATTATCAAACTTGAACCACCTCCCCTAATAGTAAATAATGTGAATCAATAGTTCAATCATATGAATCAATAGTTATAATCATGTGAAAATACGAATTATAGTATAGTATCTCCATCTATACCTCCATTTTTAACTTAGTCATGCAAGTATTATCAATTTTGCACCAACTCCCCTAATAGTACATGAATGTGATTCAGTAGTACACACATGTGAACAAATAGTTATATAAGCATGTGAATTAGTAGCAATTAATTGCTCATTTATCCGATTAATTACCCGATTTATCAATATAACCCCCAGACATCAATTATCATCGGAATAGATGTTGATTTCCACTAACACTAATAATCCCAACAAAATGGAACTAACAAATTCATCTTTAATCAACACGAACTTATTCATCATAAATATTATAACTCACAATATTTAACAACCAGGTCGTTCCGAGGAAAGAGGGGGCTTTCCGATAAGGATTTCTCCTTATTGACGCGCAATTAGATGACCAAACCTCTCCTTGGTAGAACTTATAAACATTGTAAATATTGCAATTTAATAATATGAATAACTTTGTCGTCTCAATTATTAATTTAATAATATATCATATAATGCAAATGATATTGTGACAATAATCAAATCAATAATATGAGAGATATGATGCAGCAATTACTGTAGCAATAATTGAGTATAACTGAGTGACTTCTCACGTAAGCATCAATAATCAATACCGTGTGCTGATATGCAACCATGCATATTACTTTACTTTTACTACCGGGTAGTTCAACAGTTTAATGGTAAAACTTCCGCCGTTATTTTTAAAAGGATAATTATGTTGTTTTCTAACTACGACAATACTTCCGTTGTGGGGTCCACCAATGATTGTGCCGTCACACGAATATTCCCTTTTAAAACGAATATTCCCCAACCAATCGAATATTATATAACCACTTGCTTACTTTGCAAAATTTGTAAATATTACCCACAACTATAACATTATATTATATCCACACCATAATATTCAAAAATATATTTCGAGAGAAATTAATCTTTATTCATAAAAGTTGGGGTCTTACATAAGATGTGTGTATCGTATATTATACGTCACTTAATAATTGATTTTGGTGAACAACAATTGGGTGAGGCGAACCCAACTTTGAAAGGGTGTTTTGCCACTATCATACAAGATGTCTAATGACATACAATCTCGTGTTATCATAAGACAGGGTTGTGCACATCCACTTGCTGAGTATATCTACGAGCACTACCTATATGATCTTGGAGTTTGGTTGAAATATAATTTTCAATTGCAGACAGTGGAGATAGTTATATGTCAAGAGAAGACTCGCCATTGGAAAGAACATGATAGTAATCTTCTCATTTTTCTTTGGGGTCTATTGGGTCAACCAATGGTAATTCTATGGGCATAGGATATCTATCATAACCTAGATGCATGGCCTCCCATGTACGAAGGTTTTTTTAAGCATTTCGCAAAGATTTTAATTTCTAAAACAGTTTTTGACTGTACCTTTATGTAAGGTGCCATTGTGACGTGCTATCCAAGGTTGGGATGAGAGTCACAGTTGGTATATATTTGTATCAAAACTCAAAACATATGTGTTGTTGTATTTTGCACGACAATTGTAGTATTAAAGTTGTAGTTTTTTTCTGTACCATGTATTTGGCGACTCAGAATAGGTTGGATGGATTGGACCTATTTTGGGGGCGTCACATTTGGTATCAGAGCTTAGGGATTTGGTCTCTGGCGAAGTTCGGGGAATAAAACTAGGAAGGGAGAGACGAGTAATATCCTTTGCTAGTGTGTGTCCTACCTAAGCTGAATTTTCTTACTTAAGTTGACAAATTGTGATATGTCAATTAACCTTTGTTTCGAAGCTGTATTCTAGAATGATATCTGAAATACAGGAGATGAGCAATGGAGAAATCATGATGAAAGGGAAGATGGAATCTTAAATGAAAGCAAGGTATTCTCAACTCTTTGAAATACCAGATACATAAATTTCGGGGACGAAATTTTATAAGGAGGGGAGATTGTAAGACCCCGAATTTTATGAAATAAAAGTATTCAATTTTTCTTATAATTATTATTCAGTAAATGGCTAAATTGATAAAAGTTTAAAGTTAAGGGTGATATATTTAATTTTTTTTCAAAATAAGCAAGTGGTTATAAAATACTCATTGTTATCGGGGAATATTTGTTTGGTCGTGGAATATTCTTGTTGTCAGGGAATATTCGTACGACGGTGCAACCATTTATGGGCCCCATAACAAAATAACTGTCGGGTGAAGAAAACGACAAGTTTGAGTTTTTATAAATAACGGCGTAATTATTACCATTAAAATTGTTGGATTACCTGGTGGTTAAAATACGAATGTCTGGCGTGGTTGCACAAAGATTATCTGCGGTATTACAAGTATTTTGAATTATTGATTCTTACGTAAGAAGACACTACTCAATAATTGTTATAGTAATTACTGTTCAATATTTTATTTTATTTATTCAATAATTACTACGTTGATATTTTATATTATTGTTGTTTCAATAATTGTCACTGCACAGTATTTCCCATTATCAGATCAATAATTCATATTATTTGAATAATATTAATAGATAGTATTATTGGCAATGTCTAAAAAGTTCTTTCAAGAAGAGGTTTGGTCACCTAATTACGCGCCAGTAAGGAGAAATCCTTATTGGAAAGCCCCCTCTTTCCTGGAAACAGTCTGGTTGTCATTATTGTGATTCTGTAATATTATTTGTGAATAATTAATTATTAATTTATATGATAAGAAAATATTTATTTTTTTATATGGATATAAATGAAGGAATTAATGTTGAGGTGTTTTATTAGTATTTTTTCGAAATGAAGAATGAAATTTGGAAATTTTCAAAAAATTAGTTTATTACTTGATTTTGTAAAATCCTTAACTCTTTGTGTATAATGAGTTAGGAGATGAACAATATATCAAAAAAAATCCCTGAAGGTAAGCTAAATGTAGAAATTTGAATCACCCAAAAATTCTTTGTGGATATTTCGTGGTGACTGTTTGAATGAAATTGGTCTAAAAGACTTATAGTCCTAAAAATCAGTGTTCTTAAGTTATATTGCGTGAGTTATAAATTTTGATCCGACCGTTGGATCGTTGTGATTTTTGGATATGTTATACATATATAAGTTGAGTATATGTTCAAAAATTTTGAACCGTTAAAAATTAACGTATGATTTGTTATGAATTTTAAGAGGTGACTGATTCGGAAATTATGTTTATAAATGATTTTTGGTGGAAAATTCTAGAATGAGTGGGCCCCACTTTTGGTTGGTGAGAAATGTGCTCAAATTTTATTTCAAATGTGGTTGGTGACAATAGTAGTAGGTAAAGCCATCAGGTAGCAGGTCAAGTCTGCTTCGGCATTCTAGCATTTTCCTATAAATAGGTACTTAGGTTAGAATTGAAAATCACACCAGAAACATAAGTTTTCTCTCCCTATATTATCGAGCGTATTTTTGTGAGTATTTTGATACTTTGAGAGTTGCTAATCAGTGCATGTTTTCTTCAACGTCATATCCGATATTCCAGTCAGAAGTACTGCTCTTTTGAGGTAAGGGATATTGTTATTATATTGGTAAGGGATTGTAAAGGTTATTATGTTTCTTCAGTTTCGTAATTTTTCTGACCTTCAAAAATTCTGGAAAAAATTGAAATGATTTTTTGATGAGTTTTCTCGATTGTGTCCAAAAATGTTGATTTTTGGATGTATAGATTAGGAGTTATGAATTTTATGGAAAAAGACTATTTTAAAAGTAAACCCTTATAACTCCTTGTGGTTAACTTCAAAATTGATGAAATTTTTATTGGGAGTACATCTATATAATATCAGTATCAGTATTGTGACGCCCCCAAAATAGGTATACATCACCTATTATGAGTTGTCAATACATGTGTACGTAAACAACTACAACTTTATTATTACAACAAGAAAGCGTGAGTTTGAATACAAATATTATCTTCTAGACAATATCTATACTCAAATAAATCCTCATCACATTTATTGGTACATTATTTTACAAAATGGTGAGGACTACTAAACAACTCTCATCTAGAACCTTCATTCCATACCCAGACTCGCACTCGCTATATTCTCGCATCACGAGAAGAAAAATGGAACAAAAAAGGAAAGGGTGAGCTCAACTAGCCCGGATAAAGAATATTATGACTAAGATAATATACAACAAATTATCGTTAGTCTTCAACAGGAAAAATCTAATAGAATACAATAGACAATAAATTTTAAATCAATATTCACAGTGAAATAATAATTCATTAGAAGAGTTAAGTAGAGAATGCAAACTACTATCTTCTATGTATGAATTTAAAAGTTCATCGCTCATCTTTTATCCCCGTAACATCAATCAACATACATCCGAATCAAATATTCATCTTTGCACTACGGCCAAAGATATTCATCATCGATTAGTCATGTTCATCTAAACACTGTTCATCTTTGCACTACGGCCAAAGATATTCTTCAGAAATCATTCATCTTTGCACTACGTGCCAAAGATATTCAATAATATCATCATTTAAGGCGAGGATGATGAAAATATTTTTCTTTTAAGAAACGAATCCAGTAAAACAAAATGACAAGGATTAAGGATTAAGGATTCGTACTTTGTTTTATCCACGTCCAAAAATACCTCAAAAATAATCAGTGTTGTAAAATTCAAGAATGATCAAAACATGGATACAATCAAAGCTAGTATCCATAATAGATATTTTGGACAAAAAGAAGAAATTTCATTTTTGAATGAATAAAGGTCGATATTCGTGAATAGTGTCAGATACGTGAATAGTGCCAGTATCGTGAATAGTAACTCCTACACCAAAAGTTCCAAATTTGATAAAAATTTCAGATCAATATTTCAACATAATGATATTGAAGAAATAATATCATTACAAAAAAAAATATCCCTTACCTCGAAAGATTAGTACTTCTAATTTGGAATCTAAGGGTATAGTCTTAGAAGGAACTTGCACCGTCTAACAATACTCAAAGTATACTCAAAATACTCACAAGAATACGCTCGATAATATAGAGAGAAAACTTGAGTTTACGGTGTGATTTTCAATTCTAACCTAAGCACCCTATTTATAGAAAAATGCTTAGAACACTAAAGCGAGAAAATTTAATATAATATTAATATATTATATATAAATTCCTACGCACACAATCTATGATCTGAATTCACCATGCTTGACAACAAATAAGTCTACCAAACAAATCAAAAACGTTTTTATTATTTAAAATAATTAAAACTTCCAAAAATCAATTATTCAGAATTTGAACATCAATAATTCATAATAAATAGCCCTTTTATCGGAAAATTGAATCTCGCGTGTTTTTATAGGAAATTCAATTATTTACAACTTTACGTAAGAAAGTTTTTCCAAATTCCAAATAGAAATTGACCGAAATCCACAAACAAAGCGATTTTACAAATTTATAATCAAATTTGATCAATAAATGGGGTCCACCGACATGTTTAACATGTTTTAAACATTTATTGCAACAAAAAATACTCTTCCTCCTCAGATACTCATATATCCCACATTCGTTGTAAAAATATCACCATTATTATATTACTAAAATATAATAATATATTTAATTGAATTATTTTATCGAAAAAGATAAAATTTCAATTTTCAACAATTGTCACATTAAAATTTTTCTCCATCTATATCCAAATAAAATTAATATTTTCCTCATCATATGAATCAATAATTAATTATTCACAAATAATATTACGTAATTACAATATTGACAACTGTGCGGTTTCAGGGAAGAGGGGCTTTCAATAAGAATTTCTTCTTCATGCGCAATTAGGTGACCAAACCTCTCCTTAGATGTAACTTTCTAGACATTGCCAATAATGTTATCTAATAATATTATTCGGATAATATGAATTATTGCTTCGATAATGAAAAAATTGTGTAATGACAATTATTGAAACAACAAGAATATAAAATATCAACGCAAAGAATTATTAAATCAATAAAATATCGAGCGATTAATTATCGTAACCATTATTGAGTAGTGCCTTCTTACGTAAGAATCAATAATTGGTGCAATACTGGTGTATCTTCTTGTGTTTTAACCACCGGGTATTTTAACAAAGATAATCTGTAATAACACGCTGTAGATTATTTTTAAACAACTTATATTTTGTCGTTTTCTTCATCCAATCGCTTTCCGTTATGGGGCCCACACATACGGTCGCTTGGTCGTGCACGAATATTCTCGACAAGCGATTGAATATTCCACGACCAAACGAATATTCTCGACAACAATGAATATTTTATAACCATTTGCTTATTTTGAAATATTTGCGTATTTTACCCCTAACTATCCACATTAATCAAATCAACCCTTACTATTTTAAAATAATAAATAGAGAAAATTAAATTTCATTAATAATAAGTTGGGGTCTTACAACCTCCCTCCTTATGAAATTTTGTCCTCGAAATTGACGTGACGTATTCGGTGTTTCAAAAGGTGAGGATACCTCGCTTTCATTTCCGTTTCCAATTCCCGGTCATTTCCTCTATATAGCATGATTCCTCCACAAAACTTTAACTTGTGGTATGACCTTTCTTGCCAGTAGGGACATGCTCCTTCCTATCCAAAATCTTGACAGTACCTCCTCATACGTTAAGTCTTTGGCTATCTCAAATGGGTTCTAACTCTATAACGTGGTTCGGGTCTTTCACATATTTATGAAGTATAGATATGTGAAACACATTTATGAACACGAGACATACTTGAGGTAACGCGAGTCTATAGGCTACATTTCCTACTCGGTCAAGAATTTGAAATGGACCAATAAATCGTGGATTGAGCTTTCCTCTCTTCCCAAATCTTGTAACTCCCTTCCATGGAGCAACTCGCATAATACATGATCCCTACACTAAATTCCACGTCCTTTCGATGAAGATCCGCATAACTCTTTCGTCGATCTTGTGCCGTTTGTATCGTTGTCGAATCATTTGGATCTTTTTTAGTAGTCATACGTACTCAACTCGGGTCCCAACGGTGTTGCTTCACCCACCTCGTCCCCAACATCTTTGGAAGCGACACTTTCGTCCATATAATGCTTCAAATGGAGCTACACCTATACTTGCTCGATAACTGTTGTTGTAGGAGAATTCCACCAATGGTAAATACTTATCCCAACCGCCCTTGAAGTTCAGGACACGAGTCTTAATAAATCTTCAAGAGTTTGAATAGTCCTTTCGATTGTCCGTCCAGTTTGAGGATGGTATGCCGAATCAATAAAGAAATCCGTGCCCATAGCTTTTTGCAAGCTAACCCAAAATCTTGAAGTGAATCTTGGGTCACGATCCGAAACTATGGATACAAGCATGCCATGCAACCTCACAATCTCATTCACGCATACATACTAGCAAGGCGTTCAAGTGAATAAGTCTCCGTGTCGGCAAGAAATGAGCAGACTTGGTTAATCTATCAACAATAACCCAAATAGCATTGATGCCACGAGAAACCGTAGGAAGACCCGTAACGAAATCCATGGTAATGTGTTCCACTTCCATTTTGAATCTCAAGTGGTTGCAACGGACCCTTAGGTACTAGATGCTCCACCTTTACACGTTGACAAGTTAAACACATTGAGATAAAATTTGCAATCTCTCTCTTCATATTGTTCCACCAAAATGTATGTCGAAGATCACGATACATTTTAGTACTTGCAGGATGGATTGCAAATGGTGTATTGTGTGCCTCCATCATAATCTTGTACTTCAAATCAGTCGTTAGGAACACAAAGTCTAGAGTGGACTCAAGTATTCCTTCTTCATCAATTCTCGCTTAGGAATAGCTCCTTCTTGTACTTTCTTTCTTCATACGCATCATTTCTCGGATTCGGTGGCTTGAGCAACCTTAACTTTTTCTATTAAAGTTGGCTCTGTCGCAGATACTTGACATCATCGCACTCGTTCACGCATATGATCTTCTACTCAACGCTACCGCTACCACGTTCGCTTTTTCCAGGATGGTATTGAATAGTGTGGTCGTAGTCTTTCAATAGCTCGAGCCAACGTCGCCGCGATGTTGAGTTCTTTTGAGTGAAGAAATATTTAAGGCTTTTATGGTGCGAATATATCTCCACTTTCTCCCCATATAGATAGTGCCTCCATATCTTTAGCACGAAAACGATCGGGCCGCTAACTCTAGATCATGAGTAGGATAATTCCTCTCATACTCTTTAAGTTGTCGCGAGGCATAGGCTATGACTTTCCCACGTTGCATGAGAACACATCCTAACCCTTTGCTCAAGCATCGTCAGAGATAACAAATCCATCCGAACCGGATGGTATTGTTAGAACAGTCTTGCGAAATAAGTCTCCTCTTAAGCTCTTGGAAACTCTTCTCGCATTCTTCACTCCAAACGAATTTTGTATCCTTCCGAAGTTAATGAGTTAATGGAGTAGCGATTCGAGAAAACCCTTCCACGAATCTCCGATAATAACCGGCTAAGCCCAAAAAGCTACGTGACTTTTAGTCACCGAACTTTATTGCTCCTAACTTTGTATTTCTTCAATCTTCGCTTCGGATCAGCAGATACTCCATGTTTTGACACCACGTGCCCAAGAAATGCTACATCCTCAAGCCGTAACTCGCATTTCTTCAATTTGGCATATAGTTTGTTTTCACGAAGCCTTTGGAGTACCAAACTTCAAATGGTGCTCATGATCTTCACGACTTTTGGAATATATGAGGATGTCAAAAATAAAGACAACAACAAACCGATCCAAATATTCCTTGAATACTCGGTTCATCATATCCATGAAAGTCATAGAGCATTAGTCGGTCGAAAGACATGACTAAGAATTCATAATGCCCGCATCGAAGTTCTAAAGCGATCTTTGGAATATCCTCGTTCTAATCTTCATTGATGATATCCGAGCTAAGATCGATTTTTGAAAAGAATTGTGCCCCTTGCAATGGTGGTCAAACAAGTCATCAATACGAGGTAGAGGATACCTATTCTTGATGGTGACATGGTTCAATTCCGATAGTCAATACAAAGTCGCATACTCCGTCTTTCTTCTTTACTGAATAAAATAGAGCACCCCAAGGAGATGTACTAGGACGAATGAAACCGATGTCCAACAATTTCTGTAGTTGGACCTTTAACTCCTGAAGTTCAATAGGAGCCATTCGATATGGGGTTTTAGAAATGGGCTTTGTACCAGGTTCAAGATCAATAAAGAATTCAACTTCACGTTCTGGGGGTAGACCGGGAAGTTCTTCAGGAAATACGTCAGGAAAGTCAATAACAACGGGAATATTATTCAAATTTGACGTGTCTTTATTCAAATCCATAACATGGGCTAAGAAAGCTTGACATCCGTTTTTCAATAAACGAATAGCTTTATGATTAGATATGACAGTGATTGATTTTAATGGTTTAGTTGCTTGAATTGTACATGATTGGTTAGGAATATGAAAACTAACAACCTTACGAAAACAATCAATTTTGGCATGATGAGTAGTTAACCAATCAATCCCTAAAATCACATCAAAAGCAAGTATCTTTAAAGAGATAAGGTCAATGTGTAAGGTGATGGTGCCAACTTGAATCAAATAAGAATTATAAGCAGTGGATGTGATGAAAGTTTCTCCTAACGGAGTTTCCACAGATAGGTCAAAGTCTAATTTCTCCGAGTCAAGTTTAAGCGTTGAGTACATGCGGAGAGATAAATGAATGGGGGTAGCACTTAGGGTATCAAGTAAGGTATAAACTTCGCAAGAATTTATAAATAGCTTACCCGTGATCACTTCGTTTGGGTTCCTCGCATTATGACCAAGAATAACAAACACTCTTCCGGAATCGTTGACTTTGACTTTTCTGGGACGATCTTTTGAGTCACCGTCCCATTGAACTAGGTTTATTTCATTGCATAATCTCGAAGCGATATGTCCTTCCTTTCCACAACTATAGCATACCTTGAATCTGTTGTGGACGGTTTGACCGATATGTCCTTCTTTTCAGTATTTGTAACATATACGACCGGTGGTCGTTCTCCTCCCTTAGAACCCGATTCTTCTTGCAAGACCTCGTCGTCTCATACATGGTCGTTGTTAAATCTCCTCTTTTTAAAATGTCCTCCGACTCGCTTCTTCTATTTTCATGGCCATGATTACCACCAAAGTGGTTACCATTTTGTCCGTCTGTTTTCTTTCTCCATTTGGTTATCATTACTCGTTGATCGCTATCTCCGGTACGATCCTCGGTTGTGTCCTCGATTGATGTAGTACTCATTATCTCGCTCTAATAATTGAGCCCATTTACAACATCTGAAGAGAGAAAATTTATGAGAAATGAGATCTCGACGCGTATCCGGGTTTCAAACCTCTAAGAAACATCTGCGTCATCGTTCCTCATTCTCCACCAAATGAGGTGCAAACACGGATAACTCGCAAACTTTGCCTCGTCTTTGAGACACCGCCATGTTGTTACGCTCGGTCTAATAAACTCCACTTCCTTCATATGACCGAACACTTTCGGGAAAGTATTTGTCATTAAATAGTTTCTAAAACGTCTCCCAAGACATCTTGAGTGCGGCTAGATGGGTACGCTTCACGCATTCCCACCGAAGTGCGCCGCCCACGGAACATAAAGGTGGCGAATGGAACCTTCGTTCCTCCGTGCATCCCAAGACATCAAATATCTTGGTAATTTGCTTGACCCATGTTTCCGCCATGATCGGATCGGCTTTCCCTTAAATTCGGTGGTCCCAACTCTTTCGCTTGCTTTGGTGTGACAACCCGTGAATTGCTATCATTTCTCCCGTATTTTGAACACAAGTCTCCACAAATGCGATTTTGCATGAATCGCAAAAAGCTTCTAAACATCCCTCGTTCATCATCTCGCTTTCGGTGGTGTTGTTCACGGGAGGAACATTGCCCGACTTTGTTGCACGTTCTCCTCGTTGGTGAGTACAAGTCTGGCGTCTCACACGGTCTCATTTCCATTGTTAATATTCTCAATCGACATTCTCAAAATCTTGTCATAAAACAAGGGTTAATTAAGGAAATCAATATATCACATAATATCCCTATATCTTGACCAACTAATAAATAAGCTTAGGTAGGACACACTAGCGAAGGATTTACTCGTCTCTCCGCTCCTAGTTCTATTCCCGATCTCCGCCAGAGATCATATCCTCAAGCTCGATACTAACCGTGACGCCCCAAAAATAGGTATACATCACCTATTACGAGTTGTCAATACATAGTATGTAAACAACTACAACTTTATTATTACAACAACAAGAAGCTGTGAGTTTGAATACAAATATTATCTTTTAGACAATATCTATACTCAAATAAATCCTCATCACATTTATTGGTACATTATTTTACAAAAAATGGTGAGGACTACTAAACAACTCATTTCAGAACCTTCATTCCATACCCAGGCTGCGTACTCGCTTATATTCTCGCATCCCGAGAAGAAAAATGGAACAAAAAGGAAAAGGGTGAGCTCAACTAGCCCAAGTAAAGAATATTATGACTAAGATAATATACAACAAATTATCGTTAGTCTTCAACAGGAAAAATCTAATAGAATACAATAGACAACAAATTTTAAATCAATATTCGCAATGAAATAATAATTCATTAGAAGAGTTAAGTAGAGAATGCAAACTACTATCTTCTATGTATGAATTTAAAAGTTCATCGTCTATCTTTTATCCCCGTAACATCAATCAACATACATCTCGAATCAAATATTCATCTTTTACTACGGCCAAAGATATTCATCGACCGGGTCATGTTCATCTAAACACATTCATCTTTGCACTCTGGCCAAAGATATTCTTCAGAAATCATTCATCTTGCACTACAGGGCCAAAGATATTCAATAATATCATCATTTAAGACCGAGGGATGATGAAAAATATTTTTATTTTAAGAAAGCGAATCCAATTGAAACAAAATGACAAGGATTAAGGATTAAGGATTCGTACTTTGTTTTATCCACGTCCAAAAATACCTCAAAAATAATCACAGTGGTGTAAAATTCAAGAATGATCAAAACATGGATACAATCAAAGCTAGTATCCATAATAGATATTTTGGACAAAAGAAGAAATTTCATTTTTGATTGAATAGTAAGGCCAGATTCGTGAATAAGTGTCGATATCGTGAATAGTCAGATATACGTGAATAGTAACTCCTACACCAAAAGTTTCAAATTTGATAAAAATTTCAGATCAATATTTCAACATAATGATATTGAAGAAATAATATCATTACAAAAAAAAAATAATATCCCTTACCTCGAAAGATCAGTACTTTAAAGTTGGAATACTGTATAGTGTCAAGGAACTTGCAGACCGTCTAACAATACTCAAAGTATACTCAAAATACTCACAAGAATACGCCGATAATATAATATAGAGAAAACTTGGGTTTCGGTGTGATTTTCAATTCTAACCTAAGCACCCTATTTATAGAAAAATGCTTAGAACATTAAAGCGAGAAAATTTAATATAATATTAATATATTATATATAAATTCCTACATACATAATCTATGATCTGAATTCAGCCATGCTTGACAAAAAATAAGTCTACCAAACAAATCAAAAACGTTTTTATTATTTAAAATAATTAAAACTTCCAAAAATCAATTATTAGTGAATTTGAACATCAATAATTCATAATAAATAGCCCTTTTATCAGAAAATTGAATCTCACGAGTTTTTATAGGAAATTCAATTCTCTACAACTTTGCGGAAGAAAGTTTTTCCAAATTCCAAATGAAAATTGACCAAATCCACAAACGCAGGCGATTTTACAAATTTATAATCAAATTTGATTCAATAAATGGGGTCCCATTGAGCATGTTTAACATGTTTTAAACATTTATTACAACAAAAAAATACTCTTCCTCCTCAGATACTCATATATCCCACATTCGTTGTAAAAATATCACCATTATTATATTACTAAAATATAATAATATATTTAATGAATTATTTTATCGGAAAAGATAAAATTTCAATTTTCAACAATTGTCACATTAAAATTTTTCTCCATCTATATCCACATAAAATCAATATTTTCCTCATCATATGAATCAATAATTAATTATTCACAAATAATATTATGTAATCACAATATTGACAACCAGCGGTTCACAGGAAAGAGGGGCTTTTCAATAAGAATTTCTTCATTGGCGTTGCAATTAGGTGGCCAAACCTCTCCTTAGACAGAACTTTCTAGACATTGCCAATAATGTTATCTAATAATATTATTCAGATAATATGAATTATTGCTTCGATAATGAAAAATTGTGTAATAACAATTATTGAAACAACAAAGAATATAAAATATCAACGCAAAGAATTATTAAATCAATAAAATATTGAAGCAAACAATTACGTAAACCATTATTGAGTAGTGCCTTCTTACGTAAGAATCAATAATTGGTGCAATCACAGTGTGCTTCCGTGTTTTAACCACCGGGTATTTTACGAAGATTAACTTCAGTAATAACTACGCCTAGTTATTTTTAAACCACTTATATTTGTCGTTTTCTTCATCCAATCGCTTTCAGTTATGGGGCCCACACACGGTCACACGGCAGGTAATACGAATATTCCCAAGCGATCTGAATGTTCCACCACCAAACGAATATTCTCCAAACAACAATGAATATTTTATAACCACTTGCTTATTTTGAAATATTTGCGTATTTTACCCTAACTATCCACATTAATCAAATCAACCCTTACTATTTTAAAATAATAAATAGAGAAAATTAAATTTCATTAATAATAAGTTGGGGTCTTACAAGTATACCCTGTAAATTTTAGAATTTTTGGATAAAAGTACAATTTATGATAAATGTCTAAATATTCGGCAATTTTGGCCATATGAAAAATAGTAAATGAATTTTAAAATTTCGAGAAAAATATATGTTCAATATGGGATTATGTTCGCTAAATCCTTAAAAGAAAATTTGTTTGTACTGATTTGGTATTTTTCATGAAAATGGACTAGTTATGAGTAAATGAATTAAATATGTTATGTGAAGTAACAAAATTGGAAAATAGGATTTTATGGCTTAGGAATCCTATATAAGGTATATGCAGATTTTTGATGAGGGTTTTGGTTATTGGTGATGTAATTTTATGAATTTGGCATTTTAGGATGATTAAATGCATTAATTAGTAAAGTGTAAACAATTAAAATAAATTGTTTATAAGTTTAAGAAATGATTAAAATATTGTGGTAAAATTAATAATATTAGCTTATGAGATTATTAAGTGATTTATAACATTTAGATTAAGGTGTTATGAAATCATTGATTTATAAATCTTACTCTTGAAATTAAATACAGTTGTTGATCATATTATTTTTATTATTATATATAACATTTTTATAATCCCAATGATGAAATTTCTCTTTGATTTAAGTGTAAGGATGGGTAGATTATTGGTGTGATCGTGACTATTGGTTCTCTTTGTCCAGTAGTGCAAAGATGAATTGTTGATTGGTATGATCATGACCATTGAATTTACAATTGAATATTTTTAACTTAAGTGCAAAGGTGAATTAATCAACATGGTTATAATTATGGTTTATATAAATTTTGAAATGATTATGTATTTCTTTGAGATATTAATATCTTTAGCCTATAGTGCAAAGATGAATTATTGATGAATATCTTTGGCCCGTAGTGCAAAGATGACCTGTTGCTGAATATCTTTGGCATGTAGTGCAAAAATGAACTGTTAATGAATATCTTTGGCCCATAGTATAAAGATGAATTTATTAGTATGGTTATGAAAAGGAATTGTGATTTGGTATAACCATAATCTTTGATGTTTCAAGTAAAGACAGGTGATGAAAATTATCTTCGTCCTGGATGAGAAAAGGGATTTGGAACCACAAATATGATTATGAGTTATTCATATGATTGTGGACAGGAACTGTTGATTGATGTTACAGGGATAAAACATTGTTGGTGGACTTTTAACATGGAAAAGATAATAGACTTTATAGTCTATTTGACTCTAATAATGGATTGCTCGTTTTCGCTGCAACTATGGTTGAAAAGTTTTATCATCTACCATATGTTCTAAATCTCTGATTACTGACGAAGGCTAGTGATAATTTAATTATCTTTAGTCATGATATTCTTTACTGGGTTATTTGTGCTCACACTTTTTGCTTCACAATTCCTTTCAGGTAATAAGAGTGTAGCTTTGTCGAGCGGGGATAACAGGGGAATAGTGTGATGGTTCGAGACTGTAAAAATTTCTCAACACATTATAAAATGGCATGACATACAATATATAATTGTATTGAGGACCTAAGATTTGTGTGTCGTATATTATACGTCACTTAATAATTTATTTTGGTGAACAACAATAGGGTGAGGCGAACCCAACTTTGGAAGGGTATTTTGCCACCATCATACAAGATGTCTAATGACATAAAACCTCGTGTTATCATAAGATAGGGTTGTGCACATCCACTTACTGAGTATATCTACGAGCACTACTATAACGCCCCCAAAACAGGTATACATCACCCATTTTGAGTCACCAAATACATGGCACAAAATTCAAATACAACTTAATTATACAACAGTCGTGTAAAATACGACAAAACATAATCTAAAAGTTTTAATAAGAATATTGTCATCTAGACAATATCCACACTCAATGGAGTCCTCATTACATTTATTGCCACACTATTTAATGTAATAGTGAGGACTACTAATGCTATCATACGGACCGTCACTCAGGTTCCCCGACTAGTCCCGCCACGTTCTCATTTCTCAAGAGAATAGTGAAAGAAAGGGTGAGCTCAACTAGCCCAGTAAGAAATATTATGACTAAGATAATGCAGAATAAATTATCATTAGTCTTCAACAATGTTAAACTGATAAAATACAATAGACATCAAGTTTAACTACAGCGGAATAAGCAATCCATTAGAAGAGTCAAGTAGAGCATGATATCTACTATCTTCTATGATTTTATCGCTGAGACTCAGCTTAATAAATAAACCACATCATCGAGTCATCCCTGCACTACGGGCCAAGGATATTCATTAAATCATCAATGGTCATGACTATACCGAATAATCCCTGGTCATAATCATACCAAAAACTGTCCATCAATGCACTACAGGCTATAGAGGACTTTTACCACATCATTAATAATATTACAGATCATGATTATACCGAATAATCCCTGGTCATAATCATACCAAGTCCATCTATGTACGTAAGCCAAAGAAGACTTTTATCACAATATAAGCATGAGGATGATGACAATGACATAATAATTCAATAAAACAAGTTCAAGAATAAATTTTAAAGATTTATAAGTTAATTTATCTCGAAATCAATTACGTCCAAATTGTCAACATGATACTGCTTTGTGGAGTAAAATTCAAGAATGCTCAGAAGAATATTTCCATGAAAAGATATTGGATGAAGCGCAAATATCCAGGATATTCTACTAATTTCATGGAGTATAGAAGCCAAAACTTTAACCAAATGAGTATCATAGAATATATGAAGCGCAAATGGATTTTCACCGCTATGCGGTAATCCACGTCAGATGCATCATTTCCACAATTTAATAAGGAATGAATACGAAGGATCGTTCACCATGCATGTGATAATCCAGATAGATAAAAGTTATTCCAAGCGTAATAATAAAGAATAGAACCGGTCAAGTGTAATGCGCATGCAGACGGGATATTCCAAATGAATAATAAAGAATGGAATAATAAAGAATTCACCATGCATGATAGACCGCATGCATAAAAGTTATTCCAATAAAATAATAAAGAATGGAACTAGGTCTAGCGTAATCCGCACAGACAGGATATTCCAATAGAATAATAAAGAATGAAATAACAAAGAATTCACCATGCATGCGATAATCGATTGCACAGATGAGGTTATTCCAACAGAATAATAAAGAATGGAACCAGGTCTAGCGTAATCCGCACAGACAGGATATTCCAACAGAATAATAAAGAATGGAATAACAGAAGAATTTTACCATGTTTGTGGTACTTCGCATAGACAGGTTATTCTAATATAATAATAAATAATGGAATAACAAAAGTTCTCTTTATGAATACGAAAGAAATAATACCCTTACCTTAAAAAGAAACTGGATACTAGAGTAGAGAGGTAGCACACTTCTCTTCTTCTTTCTCTCTATAATAATTGCTCTATAACTTTAGTGAATTAGTGAGAAATGAAGGAAGAATGAGCTTCAATTTATAGGAAAATATAGTTTCGATAATTTCACGTTTTGGGGCTCGAAATATTACAGTACAATACCTTCAACTTTTCTTTCATTTTTAATTTAGTCCTGCAAGCATAATCAAACTTGCACCACCTCCCCTAATATTAAATAATGTGAATCAATAGTTCAATCATGTGAATCAATAGTTATAATCATGTGAAAATATGAATTACAGTATAGTACCTCCATCTATACCTCCATTTTAACTTAGTCATGCAAGTATTATCAATCTTGCACCAACTCCCCTAATAGTACATGAATGTGATTCAATAGTACACACATGTGAACAAATAGTTATATAAGCATGTGAATTAGTAGCAATTAATTGCTTATTTATCCGATTAATTACCCGATTTATCAATATAACCCCCAGACATCAATTATAATCGAAATAGATGTCGATTTCTACTAACACTAATAATCCCAACACAATGGAACTATCAAATTCATCTTTAATCAACATGAACTTATTCATCATTAATATTATAACTCACATATTTAACAACCAGGTCGTTCCCAGGAAAGAGGGGGCTTTTCGATAAGGATTTCTCCTTATTGGCGCGCAATTAGATGACCAAACCTCTCCTTGACAGAACTTCTAGACATTATAAATATTATAATTTAATAATATGAATAATTTTGTCTTCTCAATTATTGATTTAATAATATATCATATAATGCACGGATGATCTTTGTGACAATAATCGAATCAATAATATAGAGAGATGATGATGCAACAACCATCTTGAGTAATAATTGAGTATAACTGAGTGACTTCTCACATTAGCATCAATAATTAATACCATGTGCTACTATGCAACCACTCGTATTACTGTACTTTTACTACCGGGTAGTTCAACAGTTTAATGGCAAAACTTCCGCCATTATTTTTAAGAAGATAATTATGTCGTTTTCTAACTACGACAATACTTCCGTTGTGGGATCCACCAATGATTATGCTGTCGTATGAATATCCCCTATTCAAATGAAGATTCCCCGACCAATCGAATATTATATAACCACTTGCTTACTTTGCAAAATTTCTAAATATTACCCACAACTATAACATTATATTATATCCACACCATAATATTCAAAAATATATTTCGAGAGAAATTAATCTTTATTCATAAAAGTTGGGGTCTTACAACTACCTATATGATCTTGGAGTTTGGTTGAAATATAATTTTCAATTGCAGACAGTGGAGATATTTATATGTCAAGAGAAGACTCACCATTGGAAAGAACATGATAGTAATCTTCTCGTTTTTCTTTGGGGTCTATTGGGTCAACCAATGATAATTCTGTGGGAATATGATATCTATCATAACCTAGACGCATGGCCTCCCATGTATGAAGGTTTTATTGAACATTTCCCAAAGATTTTAATTTCTAAAACAGTTTTTGACTGTATCTTTATGTAAGGTGCCATTGTGACGTGCTATCCAAGGTTGGGATGAGAGTCACAGTTGGTATATATTTGTATCAAAACTCACAACATATGTGTTGTTGTATTTTGCACGACAATTGTAGTATTAAAGTTGTAGTTGTTTTCTGTACCATGTATTTAGCGACTCATAATAGGTTGGATGGATTGGACCTATTTTGGGGGCGTCACATATTCTTTTCAATTATGTTGTCCGATTTTAGATAGTGACAAATACGCGCAAGTACACACGATCAACAAGTAATATAGAGTAAATAAAGAATGTCGAAACCACGGGAATCTATGCCTAATATCTCAACTACTAATTTTTTTATCAGTTCAATTTTATTTAAACAATCCCAATTGTGAATTATGCTAAAGACTGAATAAAAACTAAGACTAAAATTTAACACAAAGTTTGAATATCAGATGTTTAATGCTTAAGACTACAATATTCCCAATTACGTCACATGAATTAATTCTCTAAATCTTCCAATTAATAAATCCAGTCGATTTGTGAACAGGAATTCATGAGTATTTATGAGCCATTTCCCAAGGATCAAATAAAAATATTTAATTCAATTAATCTTCCTATATTCTTATGCAAAACAAAAGAAATAAACTCATTAACTTCCAATTCCCACAAGTTAAATGCAGTGCAAAGAAATATTCATATTCAATACACAACCCTAGTTATTTAATTCAAGAAAATAACTAAGAATGCATGTTATCACATTCAATCTAACCCTAGATTTCATCTCTCAAATTCATCTAAGGTATCCCGCTAATTATTGCCTTGTTGGTCAAACAATTAATCAATAAGCACAAAATATGATAGACAACTCCATATGAATCAATAACTGGAATCAAATAGACAACTAATTCAAGAATATAAAAGGTTTAGCCTTAAATTAGAATTTAGTTCATCTAAAATTAAAAACTAGAAATCCCAAATAATTTGTCATCTTAATATTACAAAACTGAGAAAAGAAGAAGAAATAAAGAAGAACTTAGCAGAATAATTTTCAATCTCCAAGTCTTGTCTTAATCTCCTTGTGAAACTCCTTGAATCTCCAAGTCTTCAATTGTTATCTCCAATCTACGTATATCTCAATCCTTTACTGAAGTATCCTATATATATATATATATATATATATATGATCTTCCCTCCACAAAAAACTCTAGATATAAATCCTTTTTGGAATCGAAAAACACTCACAACTCGCAACATAGGTCTAGGTTATTGATATGTTCCAAAAAACTCTATTTGAATCCATTTGATTTTTTTTTTACCGACAATACCCGCGCTCAAAATATGTAAACTCCGAGGCTAGCCCAACTTGAGTCCACCGACGAGGCTCCTGCCTCAAAATGAACCTGTAAATCAGGCCCGGGCCCGGCCTTGGCCTCATCTCTAATGCAAAAATTATGATTTTGCCCCTTGTGACGCCCCCAAAATAGGTCCACACGACCCATTCTAAGTCGCCAGATATCACACTACAGAAATCAATTATAAACTTCATTTATACAACTGTTGAACTGTCGTGCAGAATTCGACCACAGTTAAACTGTGAGTTTTAATACAAATATATGTAACTCTCACGGTGCCTCGACCACAACCTTATAATGGTACTTTATATTAAAGTACAGTCAATAATTGTTTTAGAAATTAAAATCCTTGGAAAATGCTCAAGGAAACCTTCGTACATGGGAGGCCATGCATCTAAGTTATGATATATATCATATAACTCGAGAATTATCCTGGGTTGACCTAATAGACCCCAAAGAAAAATGAGAAGATTACTGTCATGTTCTTTCCAATGGTGAGTCTTCTCTTGACATATAATTATCTCCATTGTCTCCAATTGAGAATTATAATTCAAACAAACTCCAAGATTATATAGGTAGTGCTTTCATAGATATAAATCGCAGAAGTGCGTATGCACTGACCATCTTATGATAACAAGAAGTTGTCTGTCATTAGACATCTTATATGATAGTGGCAAAACACCCTTCCAAAGTTGGGTTCACCTCACCTTATTCGGTTCACCAAAATCAACGGTTAAAATGACGTATAAAATATGACACACTTATCTAAAATTTCTCAATGAAATTATTTCCATACTGTTTTAGGGGAAACCTCAACAGCTATAGACCACCGTTCTAATCCCCTGTTAACCCCGCTTGACCTAGCTACACTCTTATTACCTGAAAGGAATTGTGAAGCAAAAAGGGTGAGCACAACTAGCCCAGTAAAGAATATCATGACTAAAGATAATTAAATTATCAATAGCCTTCATCAGTAATAAATCAGAGATTTAGAACATATGGTAGATGATAAAACTTTTCAACCATAGTTGCAGCAGAACGAGCAATCCATTAGAAGAGTCAAATAGACCATAAGGTCTATTATCTTCTCCATGTTAAAAGTTCACCAACAATGTTTTATCCATGTAACATCAATCAACAATTCTTGTCAATAATCACGTGAATAACTCATAATCACAATTGTGATTCTAAATTCCTCTTCGCACCCAAGACGAAGATAATTTCCATCACCTGTCTTTACCTGAAACATCAAAAATCATGGTTATACAAAATCACAATTCTTGTTCATAATCATACTAATAAATTCATCTTTGCACTACGGGCCAAAGATATTCATTAACAATTCATCTTTGCACTACAGGCCAAAGACATACAACTGTATTTTAGAAAAGTCAAGTAGAACATGATATCTACTATCTTCTACGAATTAAAAGTGTATTATCAATATTTTATCATTTGAGACTCAAACTTTATAAATAATCCACATCATCGAATCATCCCCGCACTACTACCGAGGATATTCATTAGTATTATGACCATTTAATTATCCATGCACTACGGCCAAGGATATTCGTGTTTTCAACAATGGTCATGATTATACCGAATAATCCTCGGTTGTAATCATACCAACAATCGTCCATCAATGCACTACTAAGCAATGAGGACTTTACCACATCATTTGTAATTATTACAGTCATGATTATACCGAATGATCCACGGTCATAATCATACCAATCAACGATTCATCATATACGACGTAAGCTAATGATACTCATCAATCAATAGTTCATCTTTCCACGTAAGCCAAAAATATACAACCTGTAAAACCAATAATCAACAGTCCATCTCTGCACGTAATCCAAATTAAAGATATACAACTGTAAAACCAATAATCAACAGTCCATGTTTGCACGTAAGCCAAAGATGACTTTCATCATAATATAAGCATGAAGATGATGACAATGATATAAGCATTAATTAAACGAAATCAAATCAAACGAAATCAAGGATAAATATTAAAGACTTTAAATTTATCCAGAGTTTAAAAATATCCAAATTGTCAACATGATACTGCTTTGTGGAGTAAAATTCAAGAATAATATTCATATGCCAAAAATAATTTGGACAGAATAGAAATATATTTTTCGGGTAAATTGTACCCCGTGAATAATACCATGTGAATAGTACTTCGGGAATAGTACCTCATGAATAGTAACCTGACATGAAAAGTACCCCAAATACCTGAGTGAATAATATTCAGGAGAATAGTAATTGGGTGAATAGTAACCTGTGAATAGTAACTCGTGAATAGTACTCCGGCATGAAAAGTTTCCCGAATACCCGAGTGAATAATATATGAGTGAATAGTAACTGGATGAATAGTAACCCGTAAATAGTAACTCATGAATAGTATTTCGTCATGAAAAGATAAATAATTATCAAGAAAGCTCAAAATAATATTTCAATGGAAAGATACTAGATGAAGCACAAATATTCAGGATATTCTACTAAATTCATGGAGTATAGAAGACAAAACTTCAACAAAATGAGTATATAATTCAAAATCTGAAATGAAATAATATTACTTACATACTACAGAGTATAGAAGAAAATATTATTTCAAGCGAATATTGAACAAAAATAACATCCCTTGAATGAAAATAATATTCCAACGAATATTTAACAAAGATAATATTCCTACGAATATTGAACGAAGATAATATTCTTTATGAATATTGAATGAAAATAATATTCATACGAATACAAAAAAAATAATATCTCTTCAGAATATGAAATAAATAATACCCATTACCTCAGAAGAAGACTGGATACTAGAGTAGTGAAGTAGCAGACTACTCTTCTTCTTTCTCCCTATAGCTTCTCTCTCTATAATTGCTCTTGTGAGTCTTAGTGAATTGGTGAGAATGAAGGAAGAATGAGCTTCTATTTATAAAAAAATATAGTTTTGATAATTGCACATTTTGGGGCACGAAATATTACAGTATAATACCTTCATCTTTTCCTTCATTTTTAATTTAGTCCTACAAGTATTATCAAACTTGCACCACCTCCCCTAATAGTATATTATGTGAATCAATAGTTCTATACATGTGAAAATACGAATTACAGTATAGTACCTTCATCTATACCTCTATTTTTAACTTAGTTATGCAAGTATTATCAATCTTGCACCACCTCCCCTAATAGTATATGAATGTGAATCAATAGTATACACATGTGAATAAATAGTTATAAGCATGTGAATTAATAGCAATTAAATGCTCATTTATCCGATTAATTACCCAATTGGTCAGTATAACATCCAGACATCAATTATTATCGAAATAAATGTTGATTTCCACTAGCAATCAATTTTGGCATGATGAGTAGTTAACCGATCAATCCCTAAAATCACATCAAAAGCAAGTATCTTTAAAGAGATAAGATTAACAGGTAATGTGATGGTGCCAACTTGAATCAAGCAAGATTTCTAAACAGTGGATGAAATGAAAGTTTCTCCTAACGGAGTCCCCATAGATAGGTCAAAGTCTAATTTCTCCGGAGTCAAGTTTAAACGTTGAACGCAAACAAGAGAGATAAATGAATGGGTAGAACCGGTATCTAATAAGGTATAAACTTCGCAAGAATTTATAATTAACTAACCCGTGCTAACTTCGTTCGGGTTCCTCGCATTTTGACTGGTCACGACAAACGCTCTTCCAGAAACTGCCGACTTTGTTTTGTCCGTATCCGCCTTTGGTGCCACCGTCCCAGCTGGACTTGATTTTGCTATAGGATAAAATCGAGCTATGTGACCTTCCTTTCCATAATTATAACATACCTTGGAAGGCTATGAACAGTTTGGACTTATATGTCCCTCCTCTCCGCATCTGTAACATCTAACTGGCGGTCGTTCTCCTCTCCAATTTCTTCTTTGGTCTTTGGTCTTTCTTCAGCCGACGCGTCTTCCGTCATCGTTAAATCTTCTCTTCTTGAACTTTCCACTTAAATTATTTCTTCTATTATCTTGGCCATGATTACCACCGAAGTGGTTACCATTTCTGGCATGATAATTTCCTCCACGATGGTTATCATTGTTCCGATGACCGTTGTCATCAGTACGATTATCATTGGGTTGTAGGTCGCCTAGTTGAACAGACTCATTATCTCGCTCTAATAATTGAGCCCTGTTCACAACATCTGAATATAGAGAAAATTTATGAGAAATGAGGTATTGACGAATTTCGAGTTTCAAACCTCTCAGAAACATCCGCGTCATACGTTCCTCATTCTCCACCAAATGAGGTGCAAACCTGGATAACTCTGTAAACTTCTCCTCGTACTGGGACACTGTCATGTTATTTTGTTTAAGTCTAATGAACTCCACTTCCTTCATATGACGAATACTTTCAGGAAAGTACTTGTCATTGAACAGTTTCTGAAACGTCTCCCAAGACATGTAGAGTGCGGCTGGATGGGTACGCTTCACAGATTCCCACCAGTAATCTGCCTCATTACGGAACATAAAGGTGGCGAATGGAACCTTTTGTTCCTCCGTGCATCCCAAGACATCGAATATCTTGGTAATTTGCTTGACCCACGTCTCCGCCTTAATCGGATCCGGCTTTCCCCAGAATTCTGGTGGTCCCACCTCTTTGAACTGCTTGGCTGTAACAAACCGTGCGTTGTTATCATTTCCCCCAGTATTTTGAACACGAGTCTCCCTCATCTGATTTTGCATAAACTGTAAAAAGCTTCTAAACATCTCATCGTTCATTATCTGCTCAGTGGCGTTGTTCATAGGAGGAACATTGCCACCACAGACGTTCTCCTCATTAGTGAGTCTCAAGAGCGTCTCCACGGTCTCATTTACTCCCTTTGTTAACATTCTCGATCGACATTCTCAAATACTGCCATAAAACAAGGGTTAATTAAAGAAATCAACAGATCACATAATATCCCTATATACTGACCAACCAACAAATAAGCTTAGGTAGGACACACTAGCGAAGGATTTACTCGTCTCTCCCCTCCTAGTTCTATTCCCCGACCTCCGCTAGAGATCATATCCCTAAGCTCTGATACCAACTGTGACGCCCCCAAAATAGGTCCATTCCATCCAACCCATTTTGAGTCTCCAAATACATGGTACAGAAACAACTACAACTTTATTAATACATTTGTCGTGCAAAATACGACAATATATGTACTGTGAGTTTAAATACAAATATTATCTTCTAGATAATATCCATACCCAAATAAATTCCTCATTACAATTATTGATACACTATTCTATAGAATAGTGAGGACTACTAAAACAACTATCTTGAACCATCACTCCACACCCCGACTAGTTCCCGCTTATATTCTCGCCCTCACGAGATGAAAAATGGAACAAAAAGGAAAAAGGGTGAGCTCAACTAACCCAAAGATAAAGAATATTATGACTAAGATAATGTACAACAAATTATCGTTAGTCTTCACGAGGAAAAAAATCGATAGAATACAACAGAGACAACAAGTTTTAGATCAACAACTGCAACGGAAACAACAATTCATTAGAAGAGTTAAGTAGAGAATGAAATCTACTATCATCTATGAATTTAAAAATCCATCATCAATATTTTATCCCTGTAACATCAATCAATAATTATCTTTGCACTACAGGCCAAAGATATTCATCAATCGGTCATATTTATCTCAACACCTGTACATCTTTGCACTACAGGCCAAAGATATTCATCAGTCGGTCATGTTCATCTCAACACCTGTACATCTTTGCACTACAGAGCCAAAGAATATTCATAATAAAATCAACCATCTTTGCATTCTGGGCCAAAGATATTCAACAACATGTCATCATTTAGGACTGAGGATGATGAAAAATGTTTTACAAAAAACGAATCCAGTGAAACAAAAGAACAAATATTAAGGATTAGTACTTTAACCAAACCGAGTTCAAAAATACTTCATAAATAATCATAGTGAAGTAAAATTCAAGAATGATCAAAACATGGATACAATCAAAGCTAGTATCCATAATAGATATCTTGGACAAAAAACGAAAATTTAATTTTTCTGTGAATAGTGCCGTATTCATGAATAGTGTCGTATATGTGAATAGTGCCGTGTACGTGAATTGTAACCCCGACACTAAAAGACAAGAATTTTACAAGAAAAATTATCATGCTTCGTGAATAGTACTAAATGAATAGTAACTCATGAATAGTAACTCGTGAATAGTAACTGAATAATGAATAGTAACTCATGAATAATAACTTGTGAATAGTAACTCTGACATAAAAAGATCAGAATTTCACAAGAAAAGTCTTACCAATATTCCGGTATAATGATATTGAAAGAAATAATATCATTTAAAAAAAAATAATATCCCTTACCTCGAAAAGGCGAATGTACTTCTTGGCGGGGAATACTAGATATAGTCTTTGAAGGGAACTTGCATAGTATAGCAACACTCAAGGTATCAAAATACTCACAAGAATACGCTCGATATATCGAGAGAGAGAAGAGAGAAGATTTGGTTTACGGTGTGATTTTCAATTCTAACCTAAGCACCCTATTTATAGGAAAATGCTTAGAACACCAAAGTAGAAAATTTAATAAATTATTAATATATAGTATAAATTTCCTTAGCCCACCTTTGAAGATCTGAATTCAGCAATTAATATCACATGCTAGACCCACCTAACTCACCAAAAACGTTTTCCTTTAACAAAATAATTAAAACTTCCAAAAATCAATTATTTTAGAACTTCGGAACTTCAATAATTCACAATAAATAGCCCTTTTGTTAGAAAAATTTGAACCACGTGTCCTTTCCATAGGAAACTTCAATCTCTACAACTTTGCAGAAGAAAGTTTTTCCAAATTCCAAACAAAAATTGACCGAAATCCACAAACGGGCGATTTTACAGGCTATAATCAAATTTCGATCAATAATTGGGGTCCACCGACACATAAAACATGTGTTAATCATTTAATGCCACAAAAATACTCTTCCTCCTCATATACTCATATATCTCAAATTCATTGTAAAAATATCACCATTATTATATTATTAAAATAATATATTTAAATGAATTATTTTATCAAAAAAAGATAAAATATTAATTTTCAACAATTGTCACATTAAAAATTTTCTCCATCTATATCCACATAAAATTAATATTTTCCTCATCATATAAATCAATAATTAATTATTCACAAATAATATTACTGAGAATCACAATCTTGTGACAAGCGGGGTTCCAGGAAAGAGGGGCTTTTCAATAAGGATTTCTCCTCTTGGTGGCCATGATTAGATGACCAAACCTCTCTTAGAGCCAGAACTTTCTAGACATTGCCAATAATGTTATCTAATAATATTATTAGGATAATATGAATTATTGCTCAGATAATGGAAAATCTTGTGTAGTGACAATTATTGAAACAACGATAATATAAAATATCAGTATGAGCAATTATTGAATCGATAAAATAAAATATTGAGCAGTAATTCTTTGTAACAATTATTGAGTAGTGCCTTCTTACGTAAGAATCAATAATTGGTGCAATCTGCTCTTGTACAATGTCTTCACGTGTTTTAACCATAGGGTATTCAGCGGTATTACTTGATAACAACTTCTGTAGTTATTTATAAACAACTTATTATTATCGTTTTCTTCCTCCAATCGCTTTCCGTTATGGGGCCCACACAAGGTTGCGCCGTCGTACGAATATTCCTCGACAGTAAAAATATTCCACGACCAAACGAATATTCTCCGATAAAATGAATATTTTAAAACCACTTACTTGTTTGAAATAATTGCGCATTTTACCCATAACTCACCACATTAATCAAATCAACCCTTACTATTTCAACATAATAAATAGAGGAAATTTAATTTCATTTAATAATAAGTTGGGGTCTTACAACCTCCCCTCCTTATGAAATTTCGTCCTCGAAATTGATGTACGTACCTGGTGTTTCGAAAAGGTGATGATACCTCGCTACTCCCATGTCATTTCTTCAATAGCATGGTTCCTCCACAAAACTTTGACTTGTTGTATGACCTTTGTACGTAAGTCATGCTCCTTCCTATCCAAAATCTTGACAGTTACCTCCTCGTACGTTAAGTCTTCGGCTATCTCGTCCGGTTCTAACTCAATAACGTGGTTCGGGTCGTCCACATATTTACGTAACATCGGTACGTAAAAAATGTTATAAACACGCGACATACTTGGCGGTAAAATGAGTCTATAGGCCACAGTTCCTATTCGATCGAGAATTTTAAATGGATTAATAAATCAAAGGTTTGAGCTTTCCTCACATTGCCAATTCTCGCTTTTGGAATAACAACTTCTTGTACCTCTTTCTTCATATTCATCAGCTCCGACGTGTAGCTTGAACGGTTCTAACTTTATCGATTAAAGTCGATTATACTCGTATATCATCATGTGGGTACCTAGAGTTTTCATCTCCATCTCTATTATTTGTAAGTTATACGAAATGGGTTTTGACAATATCGTACTCGTACTCGTATACGATCTTATACTTAACACGTCAGCTTCCACGTTCGCTTTTCCAGGATGGTATGGTCAGAACATGTGCCGAAATGAATCTCTTCTTGAGTTCTTCAAAGCTCTTCCACATTTCTTGCTCCATTTGAATTTTGTATCTCTACGAGTCAGCTGAGTTAATGGAGTAGCGATTTGAGAAAATCTTTCCACGAATCTTCGATAATAACCAACTAAGCCTAGAAAGCTACGTATTTTGATTACTGACTTAGGTTGCTCTCAACTGTGACTCATATCCCAGTCTTGGATATGTACGTCACAATGGCACCTATCGATTTACTACTGCATGCGAATATGGCGTCCCCTACGGAGATGCGGCGGTGCATTCATTACAAAGGAAGTCACCAGTTAGAGGCTCGGGTATCAACTTCTATAGTTGGGTTTTAACTCCTGAAGTTCAATAGGAGCCATTCGATATGAGATTTTAGAAATGGGTTTTGTACCGGATTTAAAGTCGATACAAATTCAATATCACGCTCTGGGAGTAGGCCAAGAAATTCTTCAGGAAATACGTCAGGAAATTTACTAACAATAGAAATATCATTCAAATCTGACGTATTTTTGTTCAAGTCCATGACATGGTTAAGAAAGCTTGACATCCGTTTTTCAATAAACGAATGGCTTTATGGCTTGATATGAAAGAGTTTGACTTCAATGGTTTGGTTGCTTGAATTCGAATAACAGGTTGCTTAGGAATATGAAAACTAACAACCTTACGAAAGCAATCAATTTTGGCATGATGAGTAGTTAACCAATCAATCCCTAAAATCACATCAAAAGCAAGTATCTTTAAAGAGATAAGATCAACAGGTAATGTGATGGTGCCAACTTGGATCAAACAAAATTTATAAGTAGTGGATGAAATGAAAGTTTCTCTAATGAGTCTCCATAGATAAGGTCAAAGTCTAATTTCTCCGAGTCGAGTTTAAAGCGTTGAGCATGAATAAGAGAGATAAAAGAATGGGTAGAAACCGGTATCTAATAAGGTATAAACTTCGCAAGAATTTATAATTAACTAACCCGTGCTAACCGTTCGGGTTCCTCGCATTTTTATTGAAGTCACGACAAAGCGCTCTTTCCGAAGCAAATTGACTTTGTTTTTTTGGGATATCCTTTTGGTGTCACCATCCCAACTGGACTTGATTTCGCTTATAAGACAATCTCGAGCTATATGACCTTCCTTTCCACAATTATAACATACCTTGGAAGGTTGTGAGCAGTTTGGACTTATATGTCCCTCCTCTCGCATTTGTAGCATCTAAGCGGCGGTCGTTTCTCCTCCCTAGAATTTGTTCTTTGGTCTTTGGTCTTTGTCTTGTCTTTGATCTTGAAGCGTCTTCCGTCATCGTTAAATCTTCTCTTCTTGAACTTTCCACTTAAATTATTTCTTCTATTATATTAGCCATGATTATCACCGAAGTGGTTACCATTTCTGGCATGATAATTTCCTCCACAATGGTTATCATTGTTTCAATAACTGTTGTCATCGGTACGATTATCATCGAGTTGTAGGTCGCCTAGTTGAACAGACTCATTATCTCGCTCTAATAATTAAGCCATGTTCACAACATCTGAATATAGAGAAAATTTATGAGAAATGAGGTATTGACGAATTTTGAGTTTCAAACCTCTCAGAAACATCCGCATCATACGTTCCTCATTCTCCACCAAATGAGGTACAAACCTGGATAACTCTGCAAACTTCGCCTCGTACTGGGACACCGTCATGTTGTTTTGTTCCAGTCTAATGAACTCCACTTCCTTCATATGACGAATACTTTCAGGAAAGTACTTGTCATTGAATAATTTCTGAAACGTCTCCCAAGACATGCTGAGTGCGGCTGGATGGGTACGCTTCATAGATTCCCACTAGTAATCTGCCTCATTACGGAACATAAAGGTGGCGAATGGAACCTTCTGTTCCTCCGTGCATCCCAAGACATCGAATATCTTGGTAATTTGCTTGACCCGCGTCTCCGACTTAATCGGATCCGGCTTTCCCCTGAATTCTGGTAGTCCCAACTCTTTGAACTGCTTGGCTATGACAAACCGTGCGTTGTTATCATTTCCACCGGTATTTTGAACACGAGTCTCCCTCGTCTGATTTTGCATAAACTATAAAAAGCTTCTAAACATCTCGTCGTTCATTATCTGCTCAGTGGCGTTGTTCATAGGAGGAACATTGCCAGCCTGCTGCACATTCTCCTCATTAGTGAGTACAGGCGTCTCCACGGTCTCATTTACTCCACTGTTAACATTCTCAGTCGACATTCTCAAATACTGCCATAAAACAAGGGTTAATTAAAGAAATCAACAGATCACATAATATCCCTATATACTGACCAACCAACAAATAAGCTTAGGTAGGACACACTAGCGAAGGATTTACTCGTCTCTCCCCTCCTAGTTTTATTCCCCGATCTCCGCTAGAGATCATATCCCTAAGCTCTGATTCCAACTATGACACCCCCAAAATAGGTCCATTCCATCCAACCCATTTTGAGTCTCCAAATACATGGTACAGAAACAACTACAACTTTATTAATACATTTGTCGTGCAAAATACGACAACATATGTACTGTGAGTTTAAATACAAATATTATCTTCTAGACAATATCCATACCCAAATAAATTTCTCATTACAATTATTGATACACTATTCTATAGAATAGTGAGGACTACTAAAATAACTATCTTGAACCATCACTCCACACCCGACTAGTTCATTTATATTCTCGCCTCACGAGAGAAAAATGGAACAAAAAGGAAAAGGGTGAGCTCAACTAACCCGAAAAAAGAATATTATGACTAAGATAATGTACAACAAATTATCGTTAGTCTTCAATAGGAAAAATCGATAGAATACTGCAGAACAACAAGTTTTAGATCAACAAGCTGCGGTGAAACAACAATTCATTAGAAGAGTTAAATAGAGAATGAAATCTACTATCATCTATGAATTTAAAAATCCATCATCAATATTTCATCCATGTAACATCAATCAATATTTATCTTCGCACTACAGGCCAAAGATATTCATCAATCGGTCATATTTATCTCAACACCTGTACATCTTTGCACTACAGGCCAAAGATATTCATCAGTCGGTCATGTTCATCTCAACACCTGTACATCTTTGCACTACGGGCCAAAGATATTCATAATAAAATCAACCATCTTTGCATTACAGACCAAAGATATTCAACAATATGTCATCATTTAGGACTAAGGATGATGAAAAATATTTTACAGAAAACGAATCCAGTGAAGCAAAAGAACAAATATTAAGGATTCGTACTTTACCCAAACCAAGTTCAAAAATACTTCATAAATAATCATAGTGAAGTAAAATTCAAGAATGATCAAAACATGGATACAATCAATGCTGGTATCCATAATAGATATCTTGGACAAAAAATAAAAATTTAATTTTTCTGTGAATAGTGTCGTATTCATGAATAGTGTTAAGTATATCGTGAATAGTAGTACGTGAATAGTAACCCCGACACTAAAAGATAAAAATTTCACAAGAAAAATTATCATCTTCGTGAATAGTACTTCAAGTGAATAGTAACTGCATGAATGAATAGTAATAGTTCATGAATAGTAACTTCGTGAATAGTAACTCATGAACATAACTCGTGAATAATAATCACGACATAAAAGATAGAATTTCACAAGAAAAATCTTACCAATATTCAGGTATAATGATATTGAAAGAAATAATATCATTTAAAAAAAAATAATATCTCTTACCTCGAAAAGACGGTACTCTTGACGGGAATACTAGATATAGTGTTGAAGGGAACTTGCACCGTATAGCAACACTCAAGGTATCAAAATACTCACAAGAATACGCTCAATATATCGAGAGAGAAAGAGAGAGAAGATTTCAGTTTCTGGTGTGATTTTTAATTCTAACCTAAGCACCCTATTTATAGGAAAATGCTTAGAACACCAAAGTAGAAAATTTAATAAAATATTAATATATATTATAAATTTCCTTAGCCAACCTTTGAAGATCTGAATTCAGCAATTAATATCACATGATAGACCCACTTAACTCACCAAAAACGTTTTCCTTTAAAAAAATAATTAAAACTTCCAAAAATCAATTATTTCGGAACTTCGAAACTTCAATAATTCACAATAAATAGCCCTTTGTCAGAAAAATTCAAACCACATGTCCTTTTCATAGGAAATTTCATTCTCTACAACTTTGCGAAGAAAAATTTTTCCAAATTCCAAGCAGAAATTGGCCAAGAAATCCACAAAGCAGACGATTTTACAAATTTATAATCAAATTTCGATCAATAATTGGGGTCCACTGACACACAAAACATGTGTTAATCATTTAATGCCACAAAATACTCTTCCTCTCTCATATACTCATATATCCCACATTCATTGTAAAAATATCACCATTATTATATTATTAAAATAATATATTTAAATGAATTATTTTATCGAAAAAAAGATAAAATATTAATTTTCAACAATTGTCACATTAAAAATTTTCTCCATCTATATCCACATAAAATTAATATTTTCCTCATCATATAAATCAATAATTAATTATTCACAAATAATATTACGAGAATCACAATCATTGTAACTGGGCGGTTCTCAGAAAGAGGGGCTTTCGATAAGGATTTCTCCTTCTTGGTGGCGCAATTAGATGACCAAACCTCTAATTGAAGCAGAACTTTCTAGACATTGCCAATAATGTTATCTAATAATATTATTCAGATAATATGAATTATTGCTTCGATAATGGAAAATTTGTGTAGTGACAATTATTGAAACAACGATAATATAAAATATCAATATGCACATTATTGAATCGATAAAATAAAATATTGAGCAGTAATTCTTTGTAACAATTATTGAGTAGTGCCTTCTTACGTAAGAATCAATAATTGGTGCAACAAGTGTGCTTCTTGTGTTTTAACCACCGGGTATTCCAACGATATTAGCGAGTAACAATAAACGCCTAGTTATTTATAAACAACTTATTCTTATCGTTTTCTTCCTCCAATCGCTTTCCGTTATGGGGCCCACACAAAATTTTGCGCGAGTAAATGCGAATATTCCTCGACGGTAAAAATATTCCACGATCAAAGCGAATATTCTCGATAAAATGAATATTTTAAAACCACTTGCTTGTTTGAAATAATTGCGCATTTTACCCATAACTCACCACATTAATCAAATCAACCCTTACTATTTCAACATAATAAATAGAGAAATTTAATTTCATTTAATAATAAGTTGGGGTCTTACAATGATCTTGTGACAACAATTGAATCAATAATATGAGAGAGATATGATGCAAAGAATTATCGTAGTAATAATTGAGTATATCGAGTGACTTCTCACGTAAGCATCAATAATCAATACTGTGTGCTACTATGCAACCACGCATATTATCGTATTTTTTACTACCGGGTAGTTCAACAGTTTAACGGTAAAACTTTCGCCGTTATTTCTATAAAAAGATAATACTGTCGTTTTCTAAATACGACAATACTTCTGTTGTGGAGTTCACCAATGATTGTGTCGTAGTACGAATATTCCCTGTTAAAACGAATATTCCCCGACCAATCGAATATTTCCCAACACAATGAATATTTTATATCAACTTGCATACTTTGCAAAATTTTTTAAATATCACCCTTAATTTTAACCATTATCAATTTAACCATTTACTAAATAACATAATAATTATAAGAAAATTGAATACTTTCATTTCATAAAATTCGGGATCTCACACCCCTACTTTCCGAAAAATGCTCGATTCGTCTGTGATTCACCTTTTCCTGCAAAATAAACATAAAAACCAATAAAATTTACTAAAAAGACTCAAAAGCCAACAAAGCCTAAACATATCTAAATCTTATGTATAAAACTCACTCATCAAATTGCAAAAAAAAAAAGTTAACAGAAGGAAATATAATTAGATTATTAGGTACGCACAGAAATCAATATGGCTCCAATCCACATCCGTTTGGGCGAGGGGAAAGGTAGTAACAAGTGGCCCTTCTAAGCAAACACCCTCAAGGCTAAGGTAGTAGAAGCAGTAGAGAGCGCCCGCGAGTGGATGCTAATAACAGGCTATAAGTAAAATTGGGAAATAGTGCATCACTAAAATTAATATATTGGGGAATGGTTGAACTATCTGAAAATTTAATTGAGCAAATATTTGATTAAAACAAGAAAAAAAAAAAAGAACATCGAAACAGTGTTTCATGCTTTTCATACTTCATAAGTTCATATATCAATATAACTTGACAAAATGATAACAGGGATATATATAATTACAAAAAGCAATAATAAATTATTGTAGGAACTGTGCATACTACTAACATAACTAACCTTCCACAAGATGAAAAAGGATTCTAGATATTTGCATAGCGTAGATGTATCATTCATGTCATGGAGATGACTTAATTAGAAGATTGTGCACTACAACAATATTAGAAAGTGCAATAGTCATTCCTCCACCTGTTAAGGGGTGGCATATGTTGAACGCATCGCCCATCAACAGAGCCGGTCCTAACTTTTTGGGGGCCTCAACTCAAATCGGGCATTTTTTTAACCATTCAATACTAAATTAAATTAAGGGTCCTTAACACTAATATACAATAATTAGAAAATATTTACAAAAACAATACATACACAAAATAATTACAAAAATAATGCAATTCACATTAATAAGGAAACCTAAAATCTAAGGAGAAATAACTGCCATAACTAATAATTTAAATTCAAATATCTGGGATCTAACAACAAAAATAAATTCAAATTCAAAATAATAATTTAAATTCAAATTAATACATTTGGGTATTAATTTAAAATACATTTGGGAAATAAATAAAAATACAACTGATTATTAAGAGAAATAGATGGAGAAGAGTGTGACCAGAGGTGAACGGATACAGCTATATTATGACGACGAAAGGTGATAAGCGGCAAGTCAAGATTGAGGCCGTGGGTAGTGGTAGGGTAGACTTCGATCTGATTTGTTACCCAAGCAAGAACAAAACAACCACAATCGGTTATTATGCAATTGACGGTCGGACCAAAATTGTACACGTACTCTCTTAAGTTGTTTGGGTTGCCCAACTGTTAAACCAAATTTGTTGGACTGTTAAACCAATTTATTAATTATACATTGCATAGGAAAGAGAGAAAGAGAGAAAGAGAGAAAGAGAGGGATAAGTGAGTGATGTGTAATGTAATGTTGATAACCAAACCTTCATATCAAGGTAACCAAACTTTTATACCAAGGTAACCAAACCTTTATACCAAGGTAATCAATCTACCTCCACACCTGCAATATGAATTGGTTACCTTGGTCTGAAAGTTTGGCAACCAATTGCATGAAGGTTTGGCTACCAACTGCATCACATTCAAAATAAATTGGTTACTTAATAAATTTGAATTGGTTACCTTGGTATGAAGGTTTGGCTACCCACTGCATGAAGGTTTGACTACCAACTGCATCACATTCAAAATAAATTGGTAAACTAATAACACTGAATTAGTTACCTTGGTATGAATGTTTGGCTACCAACTGCACTATGAAAAAACTGCAGGTGTGGATGTGGATTGGTTACCTTGGTATGAAGGTTTTGTTACCTTGGTGTGAAGGTTTGGTTACCAAATGCATTATGAAAAAACTGAAGGTGTGGAGGTGGATTGGTTACCTTGATATGACAGTTTGGTTACCTTGGTATGAAGGTTTGGTTATCAACTGCACTATGAAAAAATGTGTGAAGGTGAATTGGTAACCTTGATATAAAGGTTTGGTAACCTTGGTATGAAGGTTTGGTTACCAATCTCTTCTATCAGTTGCTGATTTTGGATCAAATCCAATAATCAAGGTAAGAATTGGGACGAATATGCCACCACCATCAACACCGCTTACACTTCTAAATGCATCACCACATAATCCAATTAAACCATAAGGTGTTGTATAAATGATTGGAACTCTTAATTTTTTTAGTAATCTGCAGATTAGCCCATTAAACAGAATGGAGTTGTATGGAAAACAATTTCATTGACAAGTCTTTCTCTCGGGATAGACAATTCATCCTAACCATCTGCTCTTACATTTTTGGAATTAACTAGTCATGGTTTGCAAAGATGCATTCTGTGTATTTATGTTGGGGTGGGGGGAAGAGGGGTGCAGTGTTGCTAAAACCTCCAATAATGAGGACTTCAGAGCAGATGTGACGTCCCCAAATTCGGGTATCTTCCAACCCGACATATGGTGCTACACGGTACTCATAACTATACAATCATTCCATTGAAAACACAATATAATGAATGTAATTACTATCTTCTTATTACAATCAAAGTATAATCCTTCCCAGGTTCATAAACCGATTACATCGTTGGTTGTTCATAATGTATAATACATACAAACATACTAATCTATTACACGATGGCTAAGTATCCATCTTAGCTTTGCCCTTATCTCTCTTAGAATTCTCAGTATGTTCATCCTTAACTGCAACCATATAATTCACGCAAGAAGTAAACATAACAAGCTCAGCAAGTTTATTAAAGGATAACAGTAATACCACATTTGTGAATTATAAAACAATTCATACATAACTGAATAAATAGTTATGAAGTATTATGAAACAATAATACTCTAACATTTCATATCATCAATTCCCAAAGTATAGAGTAGATTAGGAATTCTGAATCGATCGATAGACCATGAACAGTAGCTTTCTGTTTTCATACTTGAAAAGGATATCACAACACTAAGGCTGTACATCCGCATTACTTGCGAGCACTTCTAGGTGATCAGCCTATAGTACTCTATGTTGATCAACACTTATTCGTTAAACGTATTTACAATTAACATTTGGCAAACTCGCCTGCCCATCGAATAATCGATGAAAAATACTTTTGTTTTTTCATAGACAAACCTTACCTTCACATCCGTACCAATTACTTGACATAAAATAGCGTTAAAATTTATATATAGAAAGGTATGAATGTCAATCAATCTATATCTTACGAGTAGTCTAGCCGAGTTAAATCTGGCATTGACCCTTTCTTTAAAATCAGTCATGCAATTCAGTATAATGAATCACATAAAACTTTACTAACTTGAAAGTTAGACAAGCGTTAAGAAAACTTGCCTTTCAGCGTCTTCAAATAACTTAATCGACTGACCACAACCTTTACAGAATCTACATGATATATTCACATATCACACTGTAATTAGCTATCAAACAATTATTCACATTGTTCCTACCAACTTCTTTCTCTTCTATATCTTTGTTAACTTAAAATCATCAATACAGTCAACTCGATTTATTACCCTTCGTCCCGGCTTATTAACCAACTTACGTTATTAACCAGACTCTATCATCATTGGCAAAGTACCAACGCTGTTTCCCTGTGACGCCCCCAAAATAGGTCCACACGACCCATTCTGAGTCACCAAATATCACACTATAAAAATCAAATACAAACTTCATTTATACAACTGTTGAACTATCGTACAGAATACGACCACAATTAAGCTGTGAGTTTTAATACAATATTATCTCGTAGAAAGTATCCAAACTCAAATTGTTACAATGCCATAAAAAATATAGCAGCAGATATTTTAAGACCCCAAAGAAGAACGAGAAGATTACTATCTTGTTCATTCTAATGAGGTGCACTTTTGACGCTTCCAAAGTTGGGTTCTCATCACCCTATTGTTGTTCTCCAAAAATCAATTATTAAATGACGTATAAAATACGACACACACATCTTAGGTCCTCAATACAATTATCTCCATACTATTTAGGGAGAACCTCAACAGCTATAGACCACCGTTCTATTTCCCTATTATCCCCGCTCGACCCAGCTACACTCTTATTACCTGAAAGGAATTGTGAAGCAAAAGGGTGAGCACAACTAGCCTAGTAAAGAATATCATGACTAAAGATAACTACATTATCAATAGCTTTCATCAATAATAAATCAGAGATTTAGAACATATGGTAGATGATAAAACTTTTCAACCATAGTTGTAGCGGAACGAACAATCCATTAGAAGAGTCAAATAGACCATCAGATCTATTATCTTCTCTATGTTAAAAGTCCACTGATAATGGTTTATCCCTGTAACATCAATCAACAATTCCTATCCACAACCATATGAATAACTCATAATCATAATTGTGATTCTAAATTCCCTTTTCACACCCAGGACGAAGATAATTTTAATCACCTATCTTCACCTGAAACATCAAAAATCATGGTTATACCAAATCACAATTCCTGCTCATAATCATACTAATTAAATTCATCTTTTCACTACGGCCAAAGATATACAACTGTAAAACCAATAATGCTGAGACTTAGCTTAATATATAATCCACATCATTGAATCACCCCTGCACTACGGCCAAGGATATTTGTTAATATCACATCCATGAATTATCCATGCACTACGACCAAGGATATTCATTATTATCACATCCATGAATTAATATTTCATTGCTGAGACTCGGCTCAATAATTACTCCACATCATCGAATCATCCCTGCACTACAGGCCAAAGATATTCTTTAGTATCACGACCACGAATTATCCATGCACTACGTGCAAAAGATAATCGTGTTTTCATCAACGGTCCTGATCATGCCATAAAACAATTCATCTTTGCACCATTGGCCGAAGAGAATCCATAACCATAATCATACCAAAAACTGTCCATCAATGCACTACGTGCCAATGAGGACTTTTTCCACATCATTTGTAACATTACGGTCATGATTATACCGAATAATCCGTGGTCATAATCATACCAAGTCCATCTATGCACTACAGGCCACAAATGACTTTCAACATAATATAAGCATGAGGATGATGTCAATGACATAAAGAATCAATCAAATGAGATAAAGGATAACTATTAAACTTTTATAATACAATTTATCCAACGTTCAATAATAACCAAATGTTATCAATCACTTAATAATCTCATAATCTAATATCATTAATAATATTTTAGTCATTTCTTAAACTTATAAACAATTTATTTCAATTGTTTACACTTTATCAAATAATGCATTTAATCATTCAAAAATGTCATACTCATAAGATTTCATCACCAATGATCAAATCCCTCATCAAAAATATGCATATACCCTATATAGGATTCTCAAGCCATAAAATCTTATTTTCCAATTTTGTTACTTCACATAACATATATAATTCATATATTCGTAACTAAATCATTTTCATGAAAAATACCAAATCAGCTTCATGATCTTACACATGTTAACATGAGCTTCTAGTTTAAATTTCATGGTCATCGGAGTTATAGAACTCCGGTTATAGCATTTTTTGTCAGAAAAACCTAAATATTGAAATGGTCATAACTTGCTCATTTTAAGTCGGAATGAGCTCATTTTTGGACAGGAGGTACTTTATACCATATACTTTCATGTCCCAAAAGGCCGGAATTTTTCTCACAAATTAAGTGGCTGAAACAACCCTTTTAATTTCTGGACAGTAGCATTTTTTTGGTTTTTGCAGCTTTTGACCCCTTTGCTAAAATCAGTCCACACGAAAATCTACAACACCTTTTACAGTGATTCCACTTGGATAAGTTACAAAACTCATAGATCTAACTCTAGAACTTGACCTCACTCAAAAATTTGAAATATAATAGGAGATATGGTCAATTGAATTTCATGTTCCGTTTTCACCAAAATCTGATTTTCAACTCTTTGTGATTTCTAAGAAACTTTCATGTTTTCACATAATAACCAACATTACTCATCATAACACTTACTAATACTAAAAACATATGAGGACATCATGTATACAGATCATTTCCACAATATAATAAGGAATGAATACAAAGGATCATTCACCATGCATGTGGTAATCCACATAGACAGGTTATTCCAACAGAATAATAAAGAATGAAATAACAGGAGAAATCACCATGCATGTGATAGATCGCACCGATAGGTTATTCTCAACAGAATAATAAATAATGGAACCGGTCGGCGTGTCATACCGGCGGGATATTCCAACATAATAATAAAGAATGGAATAACAGCGAAATCACCATGCATGCGATAGAGCCTTGACGAGACAGGTGTTATTCCAATGAATAACGAATAATGGAACCGTGTCGGCGAAATTATGCATAACGAATAATAAAGAATGGAATAACAATGAGAATTCACGGTATCTGAGAATCCGCGTATCTGAGTTATTCCAATGTAATAATAATTAATGGAACCGGTCGACGTGGTACGACCAAGCTGAGGATATTAAACAGAATATTAAAGAACAGAATAATAGAAGAATTTCACCATGTATGCGGTTGCAGCGCAAACAAAGTTATTCAACATAATAATAAAGAATGGAATAATGTAAGTTCTCTTCATGAATCTGAAAGAAATAATACCCATTACGAGTACAACAAATAATATCACTTACCTTTGAAAGAATAGTACTCATTGGTAGAAGTGAGGATATACTCGAAGAAAACTTGTACTACGCTCAAAGCTTTCTTAAACTCTAAAGAAATACGCTCAAGATTATAGAAGAAGAATTCTCTATAGTTTCTCTCTCTAGAGTTTCAATTGAATTAAATGAAATAATGAATGAATGAGTTTCTATTTATAGAAGAATGGATTGCATAGTAACTAATTCATGAGCGGTCAGATTGATTTAAAGAAAAATCTTTTAAATAAAATATAATATATTCTATTTATAATCTAATAAAACGAATAACTTTATAAAAGTATTCATTTTATATAAAAAGATTTTACTATGCAAAAACACTACGCAGACCTAATTATACAACACTATGCATAATAAAATATAATATATTCTACTTATAGAATAACTTTATAAAAGTATTACATTTTATATAAAAAGATTTTACTATGCAAAACACTATGCATAATAGAATATAATATATTCTATTTATAGAATAACTTTATAAAAGTATTACATTTTTTATATAAAAAGCTTTTACGTTTTATTACATTAATAATACTAATAAAACAAAACTTCATCATCACTTACTTTGAAAAATTTTTAAATGTCACCCTTAACTTTAAACTATTATCAATTTAAATATTCACCAAAATAGAAAAATTGAACACTTTTATTTCATAAAATTCGGGGTCTCACATTCGTGGCTAAGGTTCATTGATAACACTTTGTGTTCTTCATTCATAACTTACTAACATGCATTCAATTCCTAAGTTTCAATACCATATACCTTATAGTATAGGTAGTATAGGAATAGTTTTAATACACTTATGAAGTGCATAAACTTTACTCTTACAGGTCTCTAAACAATTGAAGTTCAAAACCTAAATCACTCAACAATTACCTTGCACCCGCGCCGCGACATGACATCTTAGTATAAGGCTGGTAACATGCAGGCTGAGAAAAGTGGTCCGGTCTCTTGCACTGGCATGAGACTTCATTCTTTAGTGGCTTTATATTTCACTTTCCGATAAGAGTTATCGACATCTTTGCTTACACTATGGTGCGGCACTTTAAAGCTGTTCAGGCACATGGCTGCACCTCAGCACCAGATAATTTTTAACAGATAAAATTTTTGGTGAGTTTCTCGGATCCATAACTTCTTCGTTATAAGTCCGATTTGGTTCGTTCAAAAGCCTACACGTCATAAATGACATACTCTATGCGTTCATATAAGAATTCGATACTTTGGAATCCGTTAACTCAAAATTCACTATTGAGTTCATTTTTTAAGCGTTCATAAACGTTAATGAGCGTTCAATACTCGTTTTCTTCGTTTTAAGTCAGAATCCAACGATTCTTGAGTCCACGACTCTTAAATACCCTATCTCACGTGTTGACATTGAAAACAACATTTTCAAGTCTCACAGAAAATTTTGACTATCAATTCAGAATTTTAACGTTTTCGACGTTTAACGTCTATTTCCGTGAAATTCGCCATAACTTCGTAACTAACGTTCTCTAAGCCGAATCACATGGAATACTCCATGGACTTCATATCTACATCCTAACCAAGAAAGATGCACATATTTACGTATTGATGGAGTTCAATTTTTTATCAATAATCAATCTCAACAATCAATATTTTCATGATTTTAAGCTATATCAAACCTTATAATTTCTATGATTTCATGACTTATAGAGATTGAATCTATAACAAGTCATCCTTATTCCACTATACTAGACATACACCACCCATTTATGATTCTCCATACTAAAAGAAAACCAAAAGAGATGGAATTAGAATTAAGGAGTATTACCTTAAGAACTCTTAGGTAATCTTGAAAAACTCTTAAGCAAAGCTTCAAAGTAGAACTTTTGGTTGAGTCTAGCTCTCTCTCTCTGTCAAAATCTAGGTTGGAAATTTGAAAAACTCACAAAAGACCAACTTTAGCTTTTTATTTATAGGCAAATGAAATTGGGGGCAATTTGGTCAATTCACCATCACCTCCTTACTATTCAACACTTTGTCACCAAGTAAAATACTTGGTGACCAAGTGTTATGCTTGCCTTGCACACCAAGGGCCGGCCCACCATGCCCATGGGTCATCCCCATGGGTTTTACCCATTTAGTGATCCACTGGTTCGATCCACGGTTCGATTTTCTTGCATTGGGCTTAACCAATCTAATATTGGGCCTTGACTTGGGCTTAACACCTTAATTCATTGGGCTTGCCTATACAATTGATTCGACTAAACATAATCCAACTCAAATGAATTATCATTAAGTCTTAACTTAATTTCATAATACTAATTGTATTCCATACATATAATTCACGTATTCTCTCCGTATAATACTCGTACGATAATTGTATTGTACTCCGTATTAACTCATCGTATTATATATAGATACTAAATAGAATCATCCTAGTATAACACACATTAACAATAACGCAATTCCTTCTACGCATTTCATTTCCTTCTCAGAAATCAATCTACTCAACCCTTAGGTTTTAAGTCCGTGGGCGAAAACTTCGTTTGCCATAAATAAAATATTATTAGATATTTCATCTTATCTCGATATTCTATCATTACGCATTTCTCGGAATTTCAAAATAATTCCCCGAGCAGAAACGGATGAATAGTGTTTTTACGGAAATTTCTCAGAAAACATTTATTTTTGTCTTGGAAATTCTAAACAATTAATTCTAGCACGTAGCCAAATTACTAACCACATTAACACATTCTAGGTCATAGAATGGCCTTTACATAGCTTACTCACAAAATAAATCAATTAAATTCATTTAATTCACATAATCAAATAAAAATTTAATTATCATAAAAATCCGATTTTCTCGGGCATTACAGCAGATGATAACCCCATATGTCAGTACATAGAATTAAGAATTAAAGTAATTGTGACGCCCCCAAAATAGATATACATCACCCATCTTGAGTCGCCAAATACATTGTACAAAATTCAAATACAACAGTCGTGTAAAATACGACAAAACATAATCTAAGAGTTTTAATAAGAATATTGTCATCTAGACAATATCCACACTCAATGGAGTCCTCATTACATTTATTGTCATACTATTTAACAGAATAGTGAGGACTACTAATGCTTAAGCACAAAAATGACTGCTGCCAACTCTAGATCATGAGTAGGATAATTCCTCTCATATTCTTTGAGTTGTCGAGAGGCATAGGCTATGACTTTCCCATGTTGCATGAGAACACATCCTAAGCCTTTGCCTGAAGCATCACTGTAGATGACAAATCCCTCCGAGCCAGATGGTATTGTCAGAACAAGTGCTGAAATGAGTCTCCTCTTAAGCTCTTGAAAACTCTTTTCACATTCCTCGCTCCAACCGAATTTTGTATCTTTTAGAGTCAGCTGAGTTAATGGAGTAGCGATTCGAGAAAACCCTTCTACGAATCTCCGATAATAACCAGCTAAGCCGAGAAAGCTACGTACTTCGGTCACTGACTTAGGTTGCTCCCAGATTAGAATTGCTTCAATCTTTGCCGGGTCAATAGATATTCCATGATTTGATATCACGTACCCAAGGAATGAAACTTCCTTAAGCCAGAACTCGCATTTCTTCAACTTGACATAAAGCTTGTTTTCACGATGCTTTTAGAGTATCAGCCTCAAGTGTTGCTCATGGCCTTCGCGGGTTTTGGAGTATATGAGGATGTCATCAATAAAGACGACCACAAAGTGATCCAAATTAAATATTCCTTGAATACTCGATTCATCATATCCATGAAGGTAGCAGGAGCATTAGTCAATCCAGAAGACATGACTAGGAATTCATAATGCCCGTACCGAGTTCTGAAAGCATTCTTTGGAATGTCATCAGTTTTAATCTTCAACTGATGATATCCGGAATGAAGATCAATCTTTGAAAAGAATTTGGCTCCTTACAACTGATCAAACAGGTCATCAATGCGAGGCAACGGGTACCTATTTTTGATGGTGACATGATTCAACTCCTGATAATCAATACAAAGTCGCATACTTCCATCTTTCTTCTTTACAAATAGAACAGGAGCACCCCAAGGAGACGCACTAGGACGAATGATACCGATGTCTAACAATTCCTGTAGTTGGGTTTTTAACTCCTGAAGTTCAATAGGAGTCATTCGATATGGGGCTTTGGAAATGGGTTTTGTACCAGATTCAAGGTCGATACAAAATTCAATTTCATGCTCTGGGGGAAGGCCAGGAAGTTCTTCAGGGAATACGTCAGGAAATTTATTAACAATAGAAATATCATTCAAATATGATGTATCTTTATTTAAATCCGTGACATGGGCTAAGAAAGCTTGACATCCGTTTTTCAATAAACGAATAGCTTTATGACTTGATATGACAGTGATTGATTTTAGTGGTTTGGTTGCTTGAATTCGCATAATAGCTTGGTTAGGAATATGAAAGCTAACAACCTTACGAAAATAATCGATTTTAGCATGATGAGTAGTTAACCAATCAACCCCTAAAATTACATCAAATGCAAGTATTTTCAAAGAAATAAGATCGACAGGTAACGTGCGGTTACCGATTTGAATCAAACAAGACTTATAAACCGTGGATGTAATGAAGGTTTCTCCCAACGGAGTTTCAACAGATAAGTCAAAGTCTAATTTCTCCGAAGTCAAATTTAAACGTTGAACGCAAATAGGAGAAATAAAGGAATGGGTAGAACCGGTATCAAATAAAGTATAAACTTCGCTAGAGTTTATGATTAGCTTACCCGTGATCACCTCGTTTGGATTCCTCACTTTTTGGGAGGTTACGACAAACGCTCTCCCTTGAACTACCAGTTTTGTCTTCTTTAGGATACCCTTTGATGCCTCCATCCCAGCTGGACTTGACTTTGGTGCACGATAAAATCGGGCTAGGTGACCTTCTTTTCCACAACTATAACACGCTTTGGATTGCATCGTGCAGTTTGGACTTATGTGTCCTTCCCTTCCACATTTGTAACATACGACCAGTGGTCATTTTCCTTCCTTAACAACAGGTGCTGGTGCTGACGTCTTTCCATCCTTGTTGAATCTCCTCTTCTTGAAATGTCCACTCTTATTGTCATGGCCATAATTACCCCCGAAGTGATTATCATTTCTGGCATGTTGATTCCCTCCATGTTTGTTGTCACCACTTCGATGACTGCTACCACTGGTATTATTGACTTGTTGGTTGCTCTCTCTTGGTTGGGTTGACTCATTATCGCGCTCCAATAACTGAGCCCTATTCACAACATCTGAATACAAACACAGTTTGTGAGAAATTAGGTATTGACGTATCTCGGGTTTCAAACCTCTTAGAAACATCCGCGTCATTCTCTCCTCATTAGCAACCAAGTGGGACGCAAACCGAGATAACTCAGTAAACTTAGCTTCGTATTGCGCCACGGTCATATTGTTTTGCTCAAGCTTGATGAACTCTACCTCCTTCATGTGACAAATACTTTCAGGAAAGTACTTATCGTTGAACAGCTCTTGGAACTTCTCCCAAGACATTTTGAGTGCAGCAGGTTGAGTACGCTTTACATATTTCCACCAGTAATCTACCTCTGCTCACAATATGAAGGTGGCAAAGGGAACCTTTTGCTCCTTAGAGCATCCCAAGACATCAAATATCTTATTGATCTGCTTTATCCACGTCTCCGCCTTAAGTGCTTTTTGCTCTCCAAAAAAACTCCGATGGTCCCAGCTCCTTGAACTACTTAGCGGTGACCGTCCAAGAGTTGTCAGTGTTTCCACCTATATTTTGAACAGGAGCCGCTTTCGCCTGATGTTGCATGAATTGCATAAAGCCTCTGAACATCCCATCGTTCACCATTTCATCGGTGTTATTATTTACATGAGGATTATTGTCTTCCTGTTGCACATTATCCTGGGCATTAATCTGTGGTGACTCAACGGTATTATGTGCTTCACTGTTTATCTCAACATTTTTGGATGCCATTTTCAAATACTGCCACAAAACAAGGGTTAATTAACATATCACATATTATCCCTATACTACTCGTGAGCCACCAATTAAATACCAAATAAACTTAGGTAGGTCATACTAGCGAAGGAATTCCCGTCTCTCCCTCCTAGTTCTTATCTCACATCTCGGCCAGGATCATATCCTAAGCTTTGATACCAAGCTGTGGCGCCCCAAAATGGGTATACATCACCCATCTTGAGTCGCCAAATACATGGTACAAAATTCAAATACAACTTAATTATACAACGGTCGTGTAAAATACGACAAAACATAATCTAAGAGTTTTAATAAGAATATTGTCATCTGACAATATCCACACTCAATGGAGTCCTCATTACATTTATTGTCACACTATTTAATGAATAGTGAGGACTACTAATGTTGTCATCCGGACCGTCACCCGCTCCCCCGACTAGTCCCGGCTACGTTCTCATTTCTTGAAGAGAACAGTGAAAGAAAGGGTGAGCTCAACTAGCTCAGTAAAAAATATTATGACTAAGATAATGCAGAATAAATTATCATTAGTCTTCAACAATGTTAAACTGATATAATACAATAGACATCAAGTTTAACTGCAGCGGAATAAGCAATCCATTAGAAGAGTAAATTAGAGCATGATATCTACTATCTTCTATGATTTAAAATGTTTTCATCAATTTTTATTGCTGAGACTTAGCTTAATAAATAAACCACATCATCGAGTCATCCATGCACTACGGGCCAAGGATATTCATTAAATCATTAATGGTCATGACTATACCGAATAATCCCTGGTCATAATCATACCAAAAATTGTCCATCAATGCACTACAGGCTACTGAAGACTTTTACCACATCGTTTATAACATTACAGGTCATGATTATACCGAATAATCCCTGGTCATAATCATAACAACCCCTTGGCGTGAGCGCGCAGCAGCCGCGCGGACACGCAATAAGCCAGTATAAAACTAGCGTGGCCGCGCCAGTGCTCAGTCTCAGACAGTGAAATCTGCTAATTCTGTAAACTTTGGTCGTTCAATGTAACTTAGCTTAATGTTAGGTTAATGTGAGAATCATGTAACAACAAGGTTGGACAGAGTCGTGTTATGTGGATTGTAAATTCAAAGTTGTAAAAATGATTTATAAGTTATGAACGTGTTATGTTATAACTTAGTTTATACAGTGAAGGTTAGTTAAGTGTTGTGATGTTAACAATTGGGAATTCTGAAATGTAAATGGTAGCATAAGACTTGTGCTAAAATGATAAGTTTAGCTACAAATGTACATGTTGTGGTATGTTAGCATATATAATAGGTATTGTAGTTTTAAACCTATGTGTAGGTGAACGTGAGTTTAATATTATAGCTTATGCTCGAGGCAAGTTTCTAAACTTTTCTTTTTACATTGAGCAAGCTTTCTAACTCTACATTTACATTAAGCAAGTTTCTTACTTTAAATTTTCATTAAGCGAACTCTTCTATTCCTAATCATCATTTGAACAAGCTAATTATGACTTTAACTTTATTCCAACAAGTTTTGAATTCCAATATTTATTGATGTATTCTAACTTGTTTATTGTTAGACAAGTTTCCTTATTGTCCTTCATGTACTATGAATGCAATTTTCTTGAATTCTAATTTCTAATGTTGAATTATCTTAGTTCATTTACTTGACACAAGCTATTTTCATAATGAGCAAGCTTTATTTTAATCTTGCTATTACTTGATGTATAGTCAATAATTCATAGTCCTGGCTTAATTTTACTCAAGCAAGGTTTATTGTCATTCAATACTTATGCTTTGTAGTTTTTTCTAAGCATGAGTTCAAGATATAGTTAGTTCGCTTACAATTATTCATTGTTCCATAATATGTTATTATTGATCAAATGTTGTGTTATCAAACACTATTGATTCAAATAGTCCTATAGTTGATGTTCATTAAACTTCAAATTACCCTTGAAAGCTTATCCAATCCAAACTTTCTTTGGTGCGGACTTGTACTCTAAATACTGAGATGAACAATCCTATTATTATTAGGGGATAATTTACGCTTAGCGTTGAAATGTTTGTGTACAATACATTGTATTGTAAGGGTGATCCCCTAAGTACGAGGAGTCCTTATAGTCTTATGACTGTTAAAGTTAAAGTTGAAAGATTACTTGCAACTGTGGACATATTTCATGGTCCTATGACCCTCAGTTATATATTCCATATTTTGGATTCTAGTTTCTGATTATCATTGTTAGAGTACTATTCAGTTTTGATGAGACTATTCGTTGGCAGTTATTATTATTATTATTATTATTATTATTATTATTATTATTATTATTATTATTATTATTATTATTCTCCTGTTGATTCATTGTTATATCCAGTGAGCAATTATTTTACTTACTCTTGCATAAATATTATTATTGCAGCCAAAGTTGAGAAGGTAGATGAGCCTTCAACTAGCAAAGAAAAGGGAAAAATGTACAAGTGATGAAGACTTGTAATTTTGATTATTGTTATGATGTTAGACTTTTAATTTGATGATAGACTTTTACTTAATGAAATGATGTAATAATTTTATTTCCGCACTTGAATGATGTTTAAGGTTAGATAACCTGGGAAGATTTTTTTTTATTTAATGATGTAACCCTATTTAAAGGGAGGATTTATGGTTTGAATGTTATTTTATTTGGGTAGATAGTATAAATATATGGATAGTGAGCACTAAATCTTGTGAAATGAAGTACCTAGATTTGGGGGTGTCACATCCTAACCCTTTTCCTAAAGCATCGCTGTAGATAACAAATCCATCCGAACTAGATGGTATTGTCAAAACAGGTGCCGAAATAAGTCTCCTCTTAAGCTTTTGAAAACGCTTCTCACATTCCTCGCTCCATACGAATTTTGTATCTTTTCGAGTAAGTTGAGTTAACGGAGTAACGATTCGAGAAAATCCTTCCACGAATCTCTGATAATAACTAGCTAAGCCCAGAATGCTACGGACTTCGGTCACCGACTTCGGTTGCTCCCAACTTTGTATTGCTTCATCTTCGCCGGGTCAACAGATACTCCATGCTTTGAGACCACGTGCGCAAGAAATGTTACTTCCTCAAGCCAAAACTCACATTTCTTCAGCTTGACATATTACTTGTTTTTACGAAACCTTTGAAGTACCAGCTTCAAATGGTGCTCATGATCTTCACGACTTTTGGAATATATGAGGATGTCATCAATAAAGACAACAACGAACTGATCGAAATATTCCTTGAATACTTGGTTCATCATATCTATGAAAGCCGCAGGAGCATTAGTCAATCCAAAAGACATGACTAAGAATTCATAATGCCCGCATTCAAGTTAAGGCGGTCTTGAGAATATCCTCGATTCTAATCTTGGTGATGATATCTAGAATGAAGATCGATATTTGAAAAAATTGTGCTCCTTGCAACTGGTCAAACAGGTCATCAATACGAGGTAGCGGATACTTATTCTTGATGGTGACATGGTTCAATTCCCTATAGTCAATACAAAGTCGCATACTCCTGTCTTTCTTTTTTACGAATAAAACAGGAGCACCCCAAGGAGATGTACTAGGACGAATGAAACTGATGTCCAACAACTCCTGTAGTTGGACCTTTAACTCCTAAAGTTCAATAGTAGCCATTCGATATGGGGTTTTAGAAATGGGCTTTGTACCAGGTTTAAGGTCAATAACAAATTCAACTTCACGTTCTAGGGGTAGACCGGGAAGTTCTTCAGGAAATACGTCAGGAAATTTATTAACAATAGGAATATTATTCAAATCTGACTTATTTTTATTCAAATCCATAACATGGGCTAAGAAAGCTTGACATCTGTTTTTCAATAAACGAATGGCTTTATGGCTTGATATGACAGTGATTGATTTTAGTGGTTTAGTTGTTTGAATTCACATAACAGGTTAGTTAAGAATTTGAAAACTAGCAACCTTACGAAAATAATCAATTTTGGCATGATGAGTAGTTAACCAATCAATCCCTAAAATCACATCAAAAGCAAGTATCTTTAAAGAGATAAGATCAACAGGTAATATGATGGTGCCAACTTGGATCAAACAAGATTTATAAACAGTGGATGCAATGAAAGTTTCTCCTAAAGGAGTCTCTACAGATAAGTCAAAGTCTAATTTTTTCGGAGTCAAGTTTAAACGTTAAGCACAAGCATGAGAGATAAATGAATGGGTAGAACCGGTATCTAGTAAGGTATAAACTTCGCAAGAGTTTATGATTAGCTTACCCATGATCACCTCGTTTGGGTTCCTTATATTTTGGCCAGTCACAACAAACACTCTTCCAAGAACTGCTGACTTTGAATTTTTTGGGACAGCCTTTTGAGTCACCATCCCCGCTGGACTTGGTTTTGCTACAGTACAATCTCGAGCAATATGTCCTTCTTTTCCACAATTATAACATACCTTGAACTGTTGTGGATAGTTTGAGCTGATGTGTCCCTCTTTTCCACATTTATAAGATACGACCGGTGGTCGTTTTCTCTCCCCACAAAGCAGATTGATCTTTGGTCTTTGACGTCTTCACATTGTCATTGTTGTACCTTCTCTTTTTAAAATCTCCCCCCGACTTGTTTCTTCTATTATCATGGCCACGATTACCACCATAGTTGTTACCGCTTTTGTCCGTATTCTTTCCTCCCCGCTGATTATTATTATTGTCAGATGATCGCACGCAACGCCCATTCGACCACTGGTTGTGGTCCCTCAGATGAACGTACTCATTATCTCGCTCTAATAATTGAGCCCTGTTAAAAACATCTGAATATAGAGAAAATTTGTGAGAAATGAGATATTGACGTATGTCGGGTTTCAAACCTCTCAGAAACATCTGCGTCATACGCTCCTCATTCTCCACCAAATGAGGTACAAACCTAGATAACTCCACGAACTTCGCCTCGTACTGGGACACTATATGTTGTTCTGTTCCAGTCTAATAAACTCCACCTCCTTCATATGACGAATACTTTCAGGAAAGTACTTGTCATTGAACAGTTTCTGAAATGCTTCCCAAGACATGTTGAGTGCGGCTAGATGGGTACGCTTCACAGATTCCCACCAGTAATCTATCTCACTATGGAACATAAAAGTAGCGAATGGAACCTTCTGTTCCTCCGTGCATCCCAAGACATCAAATATCTTGGTAATTTGCTTGACCCACATTTACGCTTTTAATCGGATCGCTTTCCCTGCACTCGGTGGTCCCAACTCTTTGAACTGTTTGGCCGTGACAAACCGCGCGTTGCTATCATTTCCACCTGTATTTTGTACACGAGTCTCCCTCATCTGATTTTGCATGAACTTCAAAAAGCTTCTAAACATCCCACGTTCATCATCTGATTAGTGGTGTTATTTACAGGAGGAACATTGCCATCCTGTTGCATGTTCTCTTGATTGTTGACTAAAGGTGTTTCCACGGTTTCATTTACTCCATCATTAATATTTTCAGCTGCCATTTTTAAATACTGCCACAAAATAAGGGTTAATTAAAGAAATTGACATGCAACATAATAACCCTATACTCAGACCAACCAATAAATAAGCTTAGGTAGGACATACCAGTGAAGGATTTACTCGTCTCTCCCCTCCTAGTTCTATTCCCCGATCTCCGCCAGAGACCATATCCCTAAGCTCTGATGTAAGACCCCAGATTTTATGAATAAAGATTTCAATTTCTCGATATATTTTTTTTGAATATTATGGTGTGGATTTGATATAATGTTATAGTTGTGGGTAATATTTACAAATTTTGCAAAGTAAGCAAGTGGTTATATAATATTCGATTGGGGGGGAATATTCATTTTAACAGGGAATATTCGTACGACGTCACAATCATTGTGGACCCCACAATGAAAGTATTGTCGTAGTTAGAAAACAACATAATTATCTTTTTACAAAAATAACGGCAGAAGTTTTACCGTTAAACTGTTGAACTACCCGATAGTAAAAAGTACGATGTCTGGCATGTGGTTGCATAGTAGCACACGGTATTGGTTATTGATGCTTACGTGAGAAGTCACTCAGTTATACTCAATTATTACTACAGTAATTGTTGCATCATATCTCTCATATTATTGATTCAATTATTGTCATAGTATCATCTGCATAATATGTTATATTATTAAATCAATAATTGAGACGGTAAAGTTAATTATATTACTAAATTGCAATATTTACAATGTCTAGAAGTTCTGTCAAGGAGAGGTTTGGTAATCTAATTGTGCGCCAATAAGGAGAAATCCTTATCGGAAAGCCCCCTCTTTCCTGGGAACGACCTAGTTGTTAAATATTGTGAGTTATAATATTAATGATGAATAAGTTCATGTTGATTAAAGAGAAATTTGATAGTTCCATTGTGTTGGGATTATTAGTGTTAGTGGAAATCTACATCTATTCCGATGATAATTGTTGTCTGGGGGTTATATTGATAAATCGGGTAATTAATCGGATAAATGAGAAATTAATTGCTACTAATTCATATGCTTATATAACTATTTGTTCACATGTGTGTACTATTGAATCACATTCTTGTACTATTAGGGGAGTTGGTGCAAGATTGATAATACTTACATGACTAAGTTAAAAATGGAGGTATGATGGAGGTACTATAATCGTAATTTCGTATTTTCACATGATTATAACTATTGATTCACATGATTGAACTATTGATTCACATTATTTACTATTAGGGGAGGTGGTGCAAGTTTGATAATACTTGCAGGACTAAATTAAAAATTAAAGAAAAGTTGGAGGTATTGTACTGTAATATTTCGAGCCCCAAAACGTGCAATTATCGAAACTATATTTTTCTATAAATAGAAGCTCATTCTTCCTTCATTTCTCACCAATTCACCAAAGCTATAGAGCAATTATTATAGAGAGAAATTATAGAGAGAAAGAAGAAGAGAAGTCTGCTACCTCTCTACTCTAGTATCCAGTTTCTTTTTAAGGTAAGGGGTATTATTTCTTTCATTTTCATGAAGAGAGCTATTATTATTCCATTCCTTATTATTATGTTGGAATAACCTGTCTATGCGAACTACCGCATACATGGTGAAATTCTTCTGTTATTCCATTCTTTATTATTCTGTTGGAATATCCGGTCTGTGCAGATTACACTAGACCTGGTTCTATTCTTTATTATTCTGTTGGAATAACTTGTCTGTGCGGTCTATGGCATGCATGGTGAATTCTTTGTTATTCCATTCTTTATTATTCTGTTGAATATCCTCGCTGCGTGCGTAATTACGCTAGACTCGGGTTCCATTCTTTATTATTCGTTGGAATAACTCGTCAAAAAGGCGATCTATCATATGCATGATGAATTCTTCGTTATTCCTTCTTTATTATTCTCGTTAGAATATCCTATCCGTCTTGAATACGTATGACTGGTTTCATTCTTTATTATTCATTGGAATAACTTCCGTCATGTGGATTATCACATGCATGGTGAATGATCCTTCGTATTCATTCCTTATTAAATTGTGGAAATAATCTGTCTACGTGGATTACCGCATGGTGGGTGAAAATCCATTTGCAGTTTCATATATTCTATGATACTCATTTGGTTAAAGTTTTGGCTTCTATACTCCATGAAATTAGTAGAATATCCTGGATATTTGTGCTTCATACGGTATCTTTTCATGAAAATATTCTTCTGAACATTCTTGAATTTTACTCCACAAAGCAGTATCATGTTGACAATTTGGACGTAATTGATTTCAAGATAAATTAACTTATAAATCTTTAAAATTTATTCTTGAACTTGTTTTATTGAATTATTATGTCATTGTCATCATCCTCATGCTTATATTGTAATGAAATTCATCTTTGGCTTACGTGCATAAATGGACTTGGTATGATTATGACCAGGGATTATTCGGTATAATCATGACCTGTAATGTTATAAATGATGTGGTAAAAGCCCTCAGTAGCTTGTAGAACATTGATGGACAGTTTTTGGTATGATTATGACCAGGGATTATTCGGTATAGTCATGACCATTGATGATTTAATGAATATCATTGGCCCGTAGTGCAGGGATGACTCGATGTTGTGGTTTATTTGTTAAGTTGAGTCTCAGCGATAAAAATTGATGAAAACATTTTAAATCATAGAAGACTTGACTCTTCTAATGGATTGCTTATTTCGCTGCAGTTAAACTTGATGTCTATTGTATTTTATCAGTTTAACATTGTTGAAGACTAATGATAATTTATTCTGCATTATCTTAGTCATAATATTTCTTCTTCGGGCTAGTTAGCTCCACCTTTTCTTTCATTGTTCTCTTCAGAAATGAGAACGTAGCCCGGGACTAGTCGGGAAACGGAGTGACGGTCCAGATGATAGCATTAGTAGTCCTCACTATTCTGTTAAATAGCGTGACAATAAATGTAATGAGGACTCCATTGAGTGTGGATATTGTCTAGAAGACAATATTCTTATTAAAACTCTTAGATTATGTTTTGTCATATTTCACACGACTGTTGTATAATTAAGTTGTATTTGAATTTTATACCATGTATTTGGCAACTCAAGATGGGTGATGTATACCTATTTTGGGGGCGTCACATCTGATACCAACTGTGACGCCCCCAAAATAGGTATACATCACCAATTCTGAGTCGCCAAATACATAGTACAGAAACAACTACAACTTTATTAATACAATTATCATGTAAAATACGACAACACATAAACTGTGAGTTTAAATACAAATATTGTCTTCTAGACAATATCCACACTCAAATAAGTCCTCATTACAATTATTGATACATTATTTTACAAAAATAGTGAGGACTACTAAAACAACTTTCTAGAACCATCATTCCATACCCCAACTAGTACTCGCTACATTCTCGCCTCCTGAGATGAAAAATGGAACAAAAAGGAAAAGGGTGAGCTCAACTAGCCCAGTAAAGAACATTATGACTAAGATAATATAGAATAAATTATCGTTAGTCCTCAACAGGGAAAAATCTGATAGAATATAATAGATAACAAGTTTTAAATCAATATTCGCAGCGGAAATAACAATTCATTAGAAGAGTTAAGTAGATAATGAAATATACTATCTTCTATGATTTTAAAGTCCATCATCAATATTTTATCCCTATAATATCAATCAATCAAATATTCATCTCTGCACTACAGGCCAAAGATATTCATCAGTTGGTCATGTTCATCTCAACACCTGTTCATCTTTGCACTACGAGCCAAAGATGTTCATCAAGAAATCATTCATCTTTGAACTACAAGTCAAAGATATTCAGTTATATCATCATTTAGGACTGAGAATGATGAAAAATATTTTAAAAAAAACGAATCCAGTTAGACAAAAGAACAAATATTAGAGATTCGTACTTCGGTTTATCCATATTCAAAAATACCCCATAATATACTATGGTGGAGTAAAAATTCAAGAATGAATGTCAAAACCTGGATACAATCAAAGATAGTAACAAAAATAGACATATGGGACAAAGAAGAGAAAATTTCATTTTTCGATGAATAGTGTGACGCCCCCAAAATTAGGTATACGTCACCCATCTTGGGTCGCCACTTACATGGTACATAAATTCAAATACAACTTACTAACTTAACTGTCGTGTACAATACGACATAAACTGTGAGTTTGAATACAAATATTGTCTACTAGATATTATACAAACTCAAAAGGAGTCCTCATTACAACTATTATCACACTATTTCACAGAATAGTGAGGACTACTAATGCTATCCTCTGGGACCATTACTTCGTTCCCCGACTCGTCCCGGCTATGTTCTCATTTCTGAAGAGAACAGTGAAAGAAAGGGTGAGCTCAACTAGCCCAGTAAGAAATATTATGACTAAGATAATGCGAATAAATTATCATTAGCCTTCAACAATGTTAAACCGATAAAATACAATAGACAACCGGTTTAATCTGCAGCGGAATAAGTTAATCCATTAAAAGAGTCAAGTAGAGAATAAAGTCTACTATCTTTTAGGTTTTAAAGGTTTTCATCAATTTTTATCATTTGAGACTCGATTTTAATAATAAACCACCACATCTAATCATCCTCGCATACCACGGCCAAGGATTTTCATCAAATTATCAATGGTCATGACTATATACCGAATCACCCCTCGGTCATAATCATACCAAAAACTATCCATCAACTGCATTATGTGCCATCGAGGACTTTTGTCACATCATTTATATCAAGTCATGATTATACCGAATGATCCCTGGTCATAATCATACTAAGTTCATCTATGCACGTAAGCCAAAGATAACATAATATAACATGAGGATGATGACAATGACATAGTAATTCAATAAAACAAGTTCAAGAATTATTTAATCCATGAATTATTAACGTCCAAATTGTCAACATGATACTGTTTCGTAGAGTAAAATTCAATAATGATCAGAAGAATATTTCCATGAAAAGATACTGGATGAAACGCAAATATCAAGGATATTCTACTAATTTCATGGAGTATAGAAGTCAAAGTTTTAACCAACTGGGTATAATAAAGAATGGAATAACAAAAGAAATCACCATACATGCGGTGATTGTGACAGTAAAAGTTATTCCAAAGTAATAATAATAACGGAACCAAAGTCGTGAAATTCACAAGCGATGGATGTTCCAACAGAATGATAAAGAGCGGAACCAGTGTCAGGTGTAAAACACACGCACAGGATGTTCCAACAGAATAATAAAAATCTAACCGGATCCGTAAAACACATGATAGGATGTTCCAGCGTAATAATAGAAGAATGTCACCAAGTATAGGGTAAATCAGCAGATACAAAAGTTATTCCAATGTAATAAATAAAGAATGGAATAACATAAGGATTTCACCAAGTATAGGTATGCTGCAGATACAAAGTTATGTATAGGTATGCCACTTTTACAAAGTTATTCCAAGCGTAATAATAGTGAATGGAATAATGTAAGTTCTCTTCAAGAAGAAAGAATAACACCCTTACCGTAAAAGAACTGAATATAGAAGTAGTGAAGTAGCGAATACTATTCTTCTTTCTATAATTTTCTCTATAGCTTCTCTCTCTATAATTTTCTCTCTAGAGTTTCAATGAATTCGTAAGAAAATAATGAAGGAATGAGCTTCTATTTATAGGAAAATGGAATGCATAGTAACTAATCCATGAAAGCGGTCCAGATTGATTTACTTTATCTGACGGCCTATATTTAAAGAAAAATCTTTTAAATAAAATATAATATATTCTATTTATATAAAAACATTTTACTATGCAAACACTATGCAATACTATGCAAAACACTATGCAAAACACTATGCAACACTATGCATAATAAAATATAATATATTCTATTTATGAATAACTTTAATAAAGTATTCTATTTTATATAAAAGATGTTTTACATTTTATTACGTTAATAATACTTAATAAAACAAAACGTCATTATCATTATAATAATTCATATTATTAATCGACAATAATGGAATCAAACCGAGTGACTTCTCACATAAGCATCAATAATCAATCAATACCGCTACATTATGCAACCACATCGTGACATCGTATTTTTTACTACCGAAAGTAGTTCAACAAGAACCACGTTAAAACTTCCGCCGTTATTTCAATAAAATATTTTGTCGTTTTCTCAATCCGACAATAATTACATTATAGGGTCCACCAATGATTGAGCCGTTTATACGAATATTCCCCGCTAAACCGAATATTCCCGACCAATCGAATATAATATAACCACTTGCATACTTTTGCAAAATTTATAAATACTACCCACATCTATAATATTATCTCAAATTCACACCATAATATTAAAAATTATTTCGACAAAATTAAAATCTTTATTGATAAAATCGGGGTCTCACAATCTCCCTCCTTATGGAATTTAGCCCTCGAAATTAGGGTACGATACGATATGATAAAGAGGTGAGGATACCTTGAATACCTTTATCGTTGAAAACATTAAATTCATTTTTGCAATCCTACCAAAGATATTCATTAACAATTCATCTTTGCACTACAAAGCTAAAGATATACAATCAGTAAAAACCAATAATGCCAGACGCGACTTAATAGTATCACGACCACGAATTATCCATCCACCAATCGCCAAGGATATTCGTGTTTTCAATTACTGGCCATGATTATACCGAATAATCCTTGGTCATAATCATACCAAGTCTATCAATGCACTACTACCAAAGATGACTTTTACCACATTCATGAATTAATATTTCATTCTTTGAGACTCACTTCAATAATTAATCCATATCATCGAATCATCCCTCGCACTACAAAAGCCAAGGATATTCATTAAGATTCACGACCAATAAATTATCCACTGACTACGCCAAAGATAATTGTGTATTCATTAAGTATTACGCGACCACAAATTATCCATGCACTACTACCAAAGATAATTGTGTATTCATTAGTATCACGACCACAAATTATCCATGCACTACTACCAAAGATAATTGTGTATTCATTAGTATTACGACCACCACAAATTATCCATGCACTACTACCAAAGATAATTGTGTATTCATTAGTATCACGACCATAAATTATCCATACACTACTACCAAAGATAATTGTGTTTTCAATTACGGTTATGATTATACCGAACAATCCTCGGTCATAATCATACCAAGTCCATCTATGCACTACAGCCATGAGATGACTTTCAACATAATATAAGCATGAGGATAATGATATAAAGAATCAATCAAATGAGATAAGGATAAACATTAAACATTTATAATATAATTTATCCAGGATTCAAGAATATCCCCATGTTTTCAATCACTTAATAATCTCATAATCTAATATCATTAATATTATAACAATATTTTAATCACTTCTTAAATTTATAAACAATTTATCTTAATTATTTACGCTTTTTACCATATAATGCATTTAATCATTCAAAAAATGTCATACCATAAGATATCATCACCAATTATCAAATCTCTCAAAAAATATGCATATACTCTATATAAGATTCTCTAGCCATAAAATCTTATTTTCAACTTTGTTACTTCACATAACATATTTAACTCATATGTTCAGAACTAAACTATTTTCATGAAAAATACCAAATCAGTCCCAAAAATATTTCTTTTCTGGGATTTAGCATAATATAGTCCCATGATGAAAATATATTTTTCTCGGAATTTTTAAAATTCATTTTCTATTTTTCAAAAATCAATTTCTAATTAATTTCTTAAGAAATTAGCTACCTCAAGTTTAACTCCAAAAATTCCCAAATCTTGGCAGGACCTTACACATGTTAACGTGAGCTTCTAGTTTAAATTTCATGGTCATCGGAGTTATAGAACTCCGGTTATACCATTTTTCGTCGGAAAAACCTAAATATTGAAATAGTCATAACTTGCTCATTTTAAGTCAGAATGAGCTCATTTTTGGACAGGAGATACTTTATACCATATACCTTCATGTCCCAAAAGGCCAGAATTTTTCTCATAATTTAAGTGGCCGAAACAGCCCCTTAAAGTTTCTGGACAGTAGCATTTTCGAAATTTACAGCTTTGGCCTCCTTTGCTAAAATCAGTCCACACAAAAATCTACAGCACCTTTTCCAGTAATTCTACTTGGATTAGTTAGGTAACTCGTAGATCTAACTCTAGGACTTGACCACATTCAAAAATTCAAAATATAATAGGAGATATGGTCAATTGAATTTCATGTTACGTTTTTCACCAAAATCTGATTTTCAACTCTTTGTGATTTCTAAGAAACTTTCATGTTTTCACATAATAACCAACATAACTCATCATAACACTTACTAATACTTCATATACCCATGATTTTCATTAGTCCAATGCTTTTATTATGACTTTCATCATAAACCACGTAAAGATCCTTTTAGTTGAAGAAATATTTGAGGGTTTAAGAAATGGGTTTTTTGTAATTGGGGTCAATACAAAATTCGATTTCACGCCTAGGGTAGGCTAGGAAATCTTCAAGAATACGCTAAGAAATTTATTAATGATAAAATATCATTCAAAATCGCTACTCTTATCCAAGACTTGGATAGTACGTTACATTGATACCAACTGTGACTTCTATCCCTTAACCTAGATAGCACCTCACAATGATACCTATAAACTTGCCATCTTCATTCACGACGCCGCCATGAGAAAAGTCCTGCTTCGTGCATTCTACACAAGGAAGTCAACAACGAAAGGATCGGGGCTCTTTACTTATGGCTTGATATGACAATGATTAGCTTTAGGGTTTGGTTACTTTGAATTCGTATAACAGGTTGGTTATGAATATAAAAGCTAACAACCTTACGAAAAAACATGATGAGTAGTTAACCAATTGATTCCTAAAATCACATCAAAGGCAAGTATTTTCAAAAAGATAAGATCGACAGGTAACGTGAAAGTGTTTATTTGAATCAAACAAGATTTAAAAATAGTAGCGGTAACGAAGGCTCCTACTAACGAAGTTTCAACCAATAAGTCAAAGTTTAACTTCTTCGGAGTTAAATTTAAACGTTGAACGCAAGCAAGAGAGATAAAATAATGGGTAGAACCGGTATCTAATAAGGTATAGACTTCTTAAGAATTTATAATTAACTAACCCGTGCTAACTTCGTTCGGGTTACCCACTTTTTGAGAAGTCACGAAAAGCTCTTCCCGAAAACCACCGACTTTGTTTTTTATTCAGATCCGCCTTTGGTGCCACTATCCCACTGGACTTGACTTCACTATATCGACAAAATCGAGCTAAATGACCTTCTCTTCTTGAAATTTCCACTTCTATTATCTTTGCCATGATTACCAATCAAGTGGTTACCATTCTTAGCATGATAATTTCCCCACGATGGTTATCATTGTTCGATAGCCGTTGCCACCAAAGATGATTATTATCGTGTTGTTGGTCGTTACCTTTTGTTTGAAATGAATCAACACTCTCATGTGCTTCATTGCTATTCTCAACATTCCGGATGCCATTTTCAAACACCGCCACAAAATAAGGGTTAATTAACATATCACATATTATCCCTATACTCCCGACCGACCAATTAAATACCAAATAAATTTAGGTAGGTCATACTAATGAAGGAATTCCCTGATCTCTCCCTCCTAGTACTATTCTCACATCTTAGCCGTGGATCATATCCTAAGCTCGATACCAACCGTGACGCCCAAAATTAGGTATATCGCCACCCATCTTGGGTCGCCACTTACATGGTACATAAATTCAAATACAACTTACTAACTTAATCGTCTGTGTACAATACGACATATAAACCGTGAGTTTGAATACAAATATTGTCTACTAGATATTATACAAACTCAAAAGGAGTCCTCATTACAACTATTATCACACTATTTCACGAATAGTGAGGACTACTAATGCTATCCTCCGGACCATTACTTCGTTCCCCGACTTCGTCCCGGCTATGTTCTCATTTCAAGAGAAAAAGTGAAAGAAAGGGTGAGCTCAACTAGCCCAAGAAGAAATATTATTGACTAAGATAATGCGAGAATAAATTATCATTAGCCTTCAACAAGATGTTAAACCGATAAAATACAATAGACAACCCGGTTTAATCTGCAATGAATAAGCAATCCATTAAAAGAGTCAAGTAGAGAATAAAGTCTACTATCTTTTAGGTTTTAAAAGGTTTTCATCAATTTTTATCACGAGACTCAAATTTTAATAATAAACCACCACATCTAATCATCCCTGCATTACACTGGCCAAGGATTTTCATCAAATTATCAATGGTCATGACTATACCGAATCACCCCCGGTCATAATCATACCAAAAACTATCCATCATTGCATTACGTGCCACCGAGGACTTTTGTCACATCATTTATATCAAGTCATGATTATACCGAATGATCCTCGGTCATAATCATACTAAGTTCATCTATGCACGTAAGCCAAAGATAACATAATATAACATGAGGATGATGACAATGACATAGTAATTCAATAAAACAAGTTCAAGAATTATTTAATCCATGAATTATTAACGCCCAAATTGTCAACACGACATCGCTTTGCAGTAGAGTAAAATTCAATAATGATCGGAAGAATATTTCCATGAAAAAAGATATGGATGAAACGCAAATATCAAGGATATTCTACTAATTTCATGGAGTATAGAAGTCAAAGTTTTAACCAACTGGGTATAATAAAGAATGGAATAACAAAAGAAATCACCATGCATGCGGTATTGCTTGCATGAAAAGTTATTCCAATAATAATAATAATAACGAACGTGTCGTGAAATTCACACCAAACAGGATGTTCCAACAGAATGATAAAGACGGAACCAGTCCGAATTGTAAAACACATGCATGAGGATGTTCCAACAGAATAATAAAACGGAACCGCATCGGTGTAAAAACACATGATAGGATGTTCCAAATGTAATAATAGAAGAATGTCACCAAGTATAGGGTAAATCAGCGATACAAAAGTTATTCCAATGTAATAAATAAGCAATGGAATAACATAAGGATTTCACCAAGTATAGGGTATGCCGTATACAAAAGTTATGTATAGGGTATGCCACTTTTACAAAAGTTATTCCAATGTAATAATAATGAATGGAATAATGTAAGTTCTCTTCAAGAAGAAAGAATAACACCCCTTAGTAAAAGAACTCGAATATAGAAGTAGTGAAGTAGCGAGAATACTATTCTTCTTTCTATAATTTTCTCTCTATAGCTTCTCTCTATAATTTTCTCTCTAGAGTTTCAATGAATTCGTAAGAAAATAATGAAGGAATGAGCTTCTATTTATAGGAAAATGGAATGCATAGTAACTAATCCATGAACGGTCCAGATTGATTTACTTTAATCGACGATTCATATTTAAAGAAAAATCTTTTAAATAAAATATAATATATTCTATTTATATAAAAACATTTTACTATGCAAACACTATGCAATACTATGCAAAACACTATGCAAAACACTATGCAACACTATGCATAATAAAATATAATATATTCTATTTATAGAATAACTTTAATAAAGTATTCTATTTTATATAAAAGATGTTTCATTTTATTACGTTAATAATACTTAATAAAACAAAAACGTCATTATCGCTATAATAATTCATATTATTAATCGACAATAATGGAATCAAACCGAAAGTGACTTCTCACATAAGCATCAATAATCGCATGCAGGTGTGCTACTATGCAACCACACGTGACATCGACTTTTACTACCGAAAGTAGTTCAACAAGAACTCACGGTAAAACTTCCGCCGTTATTTCAATAAAATATTTTTGTCGTTTTCTCAATCCGACAATAATTTCATTGTGGGGTCCACCAATGATTGAGTAGTTGTATTTAATATTCCCCGCTAAACCGAATATTCCCTGACCAATCGAATATAATATAACCACTTGCATACTTTGCAAAATTTATAAATACTACCCACATCAATAATATTATCTCAAATTCACACCATAATATTAAAAATTATTTCGACAAAATTTAAATCTTTATTGATAAAATCTGGGGTCTCACAAATAGTGCTATATTCGTGAATAGTGTCGTATACGTGAATAGTGCCGTATACGTGAATAGTAACTCCGACACAAAAAGACAAGAATTTCACAAGAAAAATCTTACCAATATTCCGGCATAATGATATTGAAAGAAATAATATCATTTAAAAAAAATAACATCCCATACCTCAAAAGGACAATACTTCGATCAAATATTGGATATCAGATCAAGGAACTTGTATAAAGAACACTCAAAGTATCAAAATACTCACAAGAATACGCTCGATAATATAGAGAGAGAAAACTTCAGTTTCTGGTCTGATTTTCAATTCTAACCTAAACACCCTATTTATAGGAAATTGCTTAGAACACCTTACCATTTGATTTCAGCAATTAATACATGCAAGGGGGGCCCACCAAAATGGAAAAAATGTTTTTCTTTAAAAAAATATTTAAAACTTCAAAAATTAATTATTCTGGAACTTCAATAATTCATAATAAATAGCACTTTTATCAGAAAAATTCGAATCTTATGTTCATTCCCTAGAAAATTCAATTACCTACAACTTTGTAAGTTTAAGTTTTTCCAAATTCTAAGCAGAACTTGACCGAAATCTATATACGGACGATTTTACGGGCTATAATCCAATTTCAGTCACAAAATGGGGCCCACCAACATGTTTAACATGTTTTTAACATTTATTGTAACAAAATACTCTTCCTCCTCATTTATTCATATATCACACATTTATTATAAAAATATCACCATTATTATATTATTAAAATAATATATTTAAATAAATTATTTTATCAGAAAAGATAAAATATCAATTTTCAACAATTATCACTTTTCTAAAAATTCCTTCATTTCTATCCACATAAATAAATATTTTCTTTATCAATAATTAATTATTCACAAATAATATTACAGAATCACAATAATGACAACCAGGTCATTCCCAGGAAAGAGGGGGCTTTCTAATAAGGATTTCTCCTTCATCAAAGCATTTAATTAGGTGACCAAACCTCTCCTTAGATAGAACTTCCTTAGACATTGCCAATAATGCTATCTAATAATATTATTCAAATAATATGAATTATTGATCCGATAATGGGAAATATCATCAAAAGTGACAATTATCAAACAACAATAATATAAAATATCAACGTAGCAATTATTGAATCAATAAAATAAAATATTAAATAGTAATTCATCGTAACAATTATTGAAGCAAAGTGCCTTCACGTAAGGATCAATAATTGGTGCAATATCGCAGTAATTGTGCAACACCGCCAGACATCGTATTTTAACCAATTGGGTATTCCAACGCTTTTTAATCGGTAATAACTACTACCGTTATTTATAAAAAAATTCTTCATCCAATCGCTTTTCGTTATGGGGCCACACAAAGTCGCTACCAATCGTGCATTTAATATTCTCGACAGTAAGAATATTCCATGACATAACGAATATTCCCCGATAACAATAAATATTTTTATAACCACTTGCTTATTTAAGATATTTGCACATTTTACCCATAACTAACCACATTAATCAAATCAAGCCTTACTATTTCAAAATAATAAATAGAGGAAATTAAATTTCATTTATAATAAGTTGGGGTCTTACAGGGACCACCAAAGTTTTTGGGAGAGCCAAAACCACTTAAGGCGGAGACGTGGATAAAGCAGATCACCAAGATATTTGATGTCTTGGGATGCTCCGAGGAGCAAAACGTTCCCTTTGCCACCTTCATGTTGCGAGGAGAGGCAGATTACTTGTGGGAATCAGTAAAATATACTTAGCCTGCCGCACTGAAGATGTCTTGGGAGAAGTTCCAATAACTGTTTAATGACAAGTACTTTCCCGAAAGTATTCGTCACATGAAGGAGGTAGAGTTCATTAAGTTGGAGCAAAACAATATGACTATGTCGCAATACAAAGCTAAGTTTGTCGAGTTGTCCCGGTTTGCATCCCACTTAGTTGATAATGAGGAGAGAATGACGCGGATGTTTCTAAGAGGTTTGAAACCCGAAATACGTCAATACCTCATTTCTCACAAACTTTGTTTATATTTAGATGTTGTGAATAGGGCTCAGTTATTGGAGCGCGATAATGAGCCAGCCCAACCAAAAGATAATGACTAATAACACAATAATAATCGTACCGGTGGCAATGACCATCAGAACAATGATAACCATCGTGGAGGAAATTATCATGCCAGAAATGATAATCACTTCGGTGGTAATCATGGCCAAGATAATAGAAGAAATGATTCAAGTGTAAAATTCAAGATGATAAGATTTAACGATGATGAGAAGACGTCGGCAGCAACACCAGCACCAGCAACAAATTCTAGGGGAGGAGAACGACCGCCAGTTAGATGCTACAGATGTGAAGAGGAGGGACACATAAGTCCAAACTGTTCACAGCCTTCCAAGGTATGTTTTAGTTGTGGACATGATGGTCACATAGCTCAATTTTGTCCTGTAGCGAAATCAAATCCAACTAGGACGGTGGCACCAAAGGCGGATACGGACAAAACAAAGTCAGTGATTTCAGGAAGAGCTTTTTTTGTGACTTCTCAAAAAGCGAGTAACAAGTTATCACGGTTTAGTTATTCATAAAACTCTTTCGAAGTCTATACCTTGTTAGATACCGGTTCCACCCATTCTTTTATTTATCCTACTTGCGCTCAACGTTTAAATTTAACTCCAGAGAAATTAGACTTTGACTTATCTGTTGAAACTGCGTTAGGAGAAACCTTCATAACATGTGATATCCAAGTCTTGGATGTGATTCACAGTTTTAAATGATATTTCTATCGTTAATAAATTTCCTGACGTATTCTCAAAGAACTTCCTGGCCTACGCCCAGAGCGTGAAATTGAATTTTATATTGACCCCAATACAAAACCCATTTCTAAAACCCTTAAATATTTCTTCAACTAAAATGAACGTATCATGCGCCAAAGACGTTGGCTCGAGCTGTTAAAGATTACGACCTTACCATTCAATATTATCGTGGAAAAAGCGTACGTGGTAGCGGATACATTGAGTAGAAGATCGTATGCGTTTACAATTATAACGTTGTTAACACAAAGACCCATTTCATATGACTTGCAAATGATAAAGATAGAGTTAAAAACTCTAAGGACTCACGTGATGATGCCAAATAATACGAGTAGAATCGACGTTAACCAATAAAGTTAAAAGCTGATGAATGTGAAGAAGAAGGTTCAAGAGAGCATTATTCTAGAAGCAAGAATCAACGAAGAGAGTAAATCTCAACCCTCGATTTAATTGGGCCATTCGAAATCCTCGATCGAGTAGGAACTATGACCTATAGACTCGCTTTACCGCCAAGTATGTCGCGTGTTCATAACGTTTTTCACGTATCGATGTTATGTAAATATATGGACGACCCGAACCACATTATTGAATTGGAACTAGACGAGAAAATAGAAGATTTAACGTATGAGGAGATACCTGTTAAAATGTTGGATAAGAATGAATATATTCTACGCTCAAAGGTTATACCTCAAGAGTTAGAATCTGACTAGGTACCATCATCTCTTCGACATACCAGGTACGTACGTAAATTTTGAGGGCAAAATTCATAAGGAGGGGAGATTGTGAGATCCCGAATTTTATGAAATTAAAGTATTCAATTTTCTTATAATTATTATTTTATTTAGTAAATGGTTAAATTGAGAAAAGGTTAAAGTTAAGGGTGATATGTGAAATTTTCGCAAAGTAAACTAGTTGATATAAAATATTCGTTGTGTCGGGAAATATTCGATTAGTCGGAGAATATTCGTTTTAATAGGAAATATTCGTACGATGACATAATCATTAGTGGACCCCACAACGAAAGTATTGTCGTAGTTAGAAAACCTACGTAAATATCTTTTATAAAAATAACAAATAAAGTTTTACCGTTAAACTATTGAACTACCCGGTAGTAAAAGTACGAAAGAATACACGTGGGTCGCATAGAATAACACAGTATTGATTATTGATGCTTACGTAAGAAGTCACTCAGTTATACTCAATTATTGCTACAGTAATTGCTGCATAATATCTCTCATATTATTGATTCAATTATTGTCACAGTATCATCTGTATAATATTTATTATTATTAAATTAATAATTGAGACGACAAATTTATTCATATTATTATTTGCAATATTGACGATGTCTAGAAAGTTCTATTGAGGAGAGGTTTGGTCACCTAATTGCGCGCCAATAGGGAGAAATCTTTATCGGAAAGCCCCCTCTTTCCTAGGAATGATCTGGTTGTAAAATATTGTGAGTTATAATATTATTGATGAATAAGTTCATGTTGATTAAAGATGAAATTGATATTTCCATTGTGTTGGGATTATTAGTGTTTGCGGAAATTGACAATTATTCCGATAATAATTGATGTCTGTAGGTTATATATATTGACTAATTGGGTAATTAATCGGATAAATGAGCAATTAATTGCTATTAATTCACATATTTATAACTATTTATTCACATGTGTGTACTATTGATTCACATGCATGTACTATTAGGGGAGGTTGTGCAAGATTGATAATACTTGCATGACTAAATTAAAAATAGAGGTATCGATGAAGGTACTATACTATAATTATTTTTTTCACATGTATAGAACTATTGAGTTACATAATTGTACAATTGATTCACATGATGTACTATGAGGGGAAGTGGTGTATGTTTGATAATACTTGCAGGACTAAATTAAAAATAAAGGAAAAGATGAAGGTATTATACTGTAATATTTTGAGCCCCAAAATGTGCAATTATCGAAACTATATTTTTCTATAAATAGAAGCTCATTCTTCCTTCATTCTCATTATTTCACTAAGAGTACTCACAAGAGCAATTATAGAGAGAGAAGTTATAGAGAAAGAAACTATAGAGAGAAAGAAGAGAAGTCTACTACTTCACTATTCTAGTATCCAGTCTTCTTCTGAGGTAAGGGGTATTCTTTATTTCATATTCTAAAGAGATATTATTTTTTTATTCGTATGAATATTATTTTTGTTCAATATTCGTAAGGAATATCATCTTCGTTCAATATTCGTAGGAATATTATTTTCGTTCAACAGTCGTAAGGAGTTTTAATTCTTTCGTATTCTGAATAGAGTTATTTTCTTTCAATACGCGTAAGGGTTGTTACTCCATTATTTATTATTCTGTTGGAATAACCTGTCTACGCGGACTACCGCATGCATGGTGAAATTCTTCAGTTATTCCATTCTTTATTATTCTGTTGGGAATAACCTATTTACGCAGACTACCGCATGCATGGTGAAATTCTTCTGTTATTCCATTCTTTATTATTCTGTTGGAATAACTTGTCAACGCGGACTACCGCATGCATGGTGAATGACCCTTCGTATTCATTCTTTATTAAATTGAGGAAATGATCTATCTACATGGATTACCGCATTGCGGATGAAAATCTATTTGCAGTTTCGTATATTCTATTATACTCGTATGAGATATTTTTCTTTTGTACTCATCATGGAATATCGATTTCTTTTGTATTTTTCTTTCATGGGTACTATTCATGTATACAACATTATTCACGTATACAATACTATTTACGAATATGGGTACTATTCATAAAGTACTATTCATAAAGTACTATTCACAGGGTACTATTCCCAAAGTACTATTTATGGGGTACTATTCACCCGAAGTACTATTCATGACAAAAATTGATTTCTTTTCGGTCCAAATCATTTTTGATACAATATCATTCTTGAATTTTACTCCACAAAGCAGTATCATGTTGACAATTTGGATATTTGTAAACTCTGGATAAATTTAAAGTGTTTAATATTTATCCTTGATTTCGTTTAATTAATGCTTATATCATTGTCATCATCCTCATGCTTATATTGTGATGAAAGTCATCTTTGGCTTACGTTCATAGATGGACTATTGATTGGTATGATTATGACCGAGGATCATTCGGTATAATCGTTTAACCCGTAATGTTACAAATGAAGTGGTAAAAGTCCTCATTGGCCTGTAGTGCATTGATGGACAGTTGTTGGTATGATTATGGCTAGGGATTATTCGGTATAATCATGACCATTGATGATTACATGAATATCCTTGGCCCGTAGTACAGGGATGATTTGATGATGTGGTTTATTTATTAAGCCGAGTCTCAACGATAAAGTGGATGAAAAAAATTTTAAACCATAGAAGATAGTAGATATCATGCTCTACTTGACTCTTCTAATGGATTGCTTATTCACCGCAGCGATGATTAAACTTAATGTTTATCGATTTTAGCAGATTTAACATCGTTGAAGGCTAAGGATAATTTATTCTGCATTATCTTAGTCATAATATTTCTTACTGGACTAGTTGAGCTCACCCTTTTCTTTCATTATTCTCTTCAGGAAATGAGAATATACCTGGGACTGGTCGGGGAACGGATTGACGATTCAGATGGTTGTTTTAGTAGTCCTCACTATTCTGTGAAATAGTGTGATAATAATTGTAATGAGGACTCTATTGAGAGTGGATATTGTCTAGAATGCAATATTCTTGTTTAAACTCTCAGCTATGTTTTGTCGTATTTTGCACGACAGTTATATAATTAAGTTTGTATTTGATTTATATACCATGTATATTCATGACATTTCAAGACGATGAATGATGATCTCAATTGTTTTGGAAGCGTCAGCCTTTCCATTTCTTTTTGGTGAGATTGTGTCCTCACAGCTAGCTATTTATTTGTTAAATAGGATACTTATTTCATCTTTACAATATAAAACTCTATATGAATTGTTATTCCATCACATCTCATCTTATTCACACTTAAAATATGTTGGTTATTTATGCTTTGCCTCACAACACTTAAGAGACAAATTTGCACTAAGGGCTATAAAATTATTTTTCATTGGATATCCAACTGCCCAAAAAGATTATAAGTTGCTGAAAAATTATTCTAAATAAGTTTTCATTTCAAGACATGTCATTTTTCATGAACATGTTTTTCCTTATCTCCATTTCAATCAGTTTTTTTCTTCTATTCCTTCTAACATTGTTCAAGAATTTTCTCATTTTAATACATCTCCATCTGTACCTTCAGTGCCACTAGATCCACTTAATTCACCAAGCTCTACATCCTTACTAGAATCACCAACATCATTTATTTCCTCTTCTCTGCTTGCTACTTCATCTCCCCATACACGTCCACATACATCTACATCTATACCTACACTTACACATTTACACATGTTTCACTTCCACCACATGCTTTAGTTCCTGCTAGAGTTTCCACTAGAAATAAACAAATTCCTACATGGAATAAGGATTATAATTTCCCTTCTTTACCAAAATCTTTTTTCTCCAAAAATCCCATTTGTAAATACATATCATATGACACTTTTACAAGGTTAGTACTTTCATTTGGAATTGGAAATTAAGTGTGATTCATGATAATGACTGCTGTAATTAGTTATGATTGATGTGATAATTGGGATTAGCAAGAAAGAGATTAGTTGTTATTGTGTGGAGTAATAAGGAAGAAAAATATGGCTTGAAGCATGTATAATCCTCTATGAACTCTGTCCCTAAAATTTATGCATACGTTATGTTTGATAAAAGTCCTCCTAGGGACTGTTTAGCCTAAATAAAGGAATTTAGTGAGGTTTGAGGTTAAGAACATCTTTATGAATATTATATGAAGTGAATTGAATGATTTATCTAAGTTAAATTAAGCTGGAAATCAATTTTTAAGCCAATGACCTGCTGGTACGTAGTTTGAAAACTGACTCAGCTGGGCAGTTTTGGCCCTCTGTTTAACCTGTCTAGAATGTCCAAAATTGCTGAGTTATATATATATTTTAAAATAGTATTATATACCTTTTATAACATGTTCAGGTTTGGTCCCATTTTGACATATGGGTTGTAATCTAGAAAATGGAGGAGGCGGCTTGTTGGCATGATTCTGCAGCATGGTTGGGCGCAGGCAGCAGCAGCAGGCGCGCCCACACGCTGTTGGCTGCTGCACTGCAGTGCTTAGCCTAGCTCGTGTGGGCTACCTTGATGGCTATATATGTTTGCAATGAAATAAATTACCAAAATTCATGTAAATTAGTATAGTACTTATAATTAATTTATAATATTATCAATAAATCTAACAAATTAAGTAATATTAAAAATGAGTTATTCGTGTATTAAGTGCAAGTTTAAATTAAATATGTATATATGTAATGGTTTTAAGTATGCTATACATGGAATATTTATAAAATGAATGAGTTACGTTGGATGTAATTAATGGGGAATGTATTTATAAGTTAGTGAATTATGAAAAATCAATAGAAATCCATGTTACATACATATAGCAAGTTCAATGAGATGAATAAAACTAAGAATAAACATTAAACTTGGAAAACATAAAGTTAGATTAAATTCATGGAATGTGGTGATATTAAACAAAGTAATGACTTTATGTGCGTTACATAGGTACCTTACGGAACCATAATGATTCGGGTTCGCGTAATCGCATAAAGTCAATAACTTTGCATCGAGAAGGCAATTATATCAATCTATCTTCTATAATTACAATTTTATTGTGCAACTGTATTCAATAGTAAGTTTTTCAGACTTACTTGATATGTGTGAATATTGTGAATAAATTGATATGTCTTTGTGATACATGGTGATATATTAATCTTGTTTTGGTCAAAGTATTACCGGAGTGAATTGAGTTACGGAAACTCATGTGTTAACATGTGATATGTGTTAGCTAAAGAAAAATATTGTGTATATTGGCAATAAAATGCTAGCATGATGAAATATGAACTGTGTTTAACATGTCAATGTGGAACGTATGATATCGTGAATCATGACTTGTAATTTAAATGTGATGATGGATGATTAGATAGTATAATTTAGAATGCAAGATATTAAAATTGTAAATCATGTATGAAATATGAATTATGTGTATTTGTTATACTTATTGGGTTTTCGTGCTCAAAATTGCAATAATTTGCATATTAAAGTTGCGGCGCGTTTCCCTCACTATCATGATGATAAAGATTAGATGTAAGACCCCGAATTTTATGAAATGAAAGTATTCAATTTTCTTATAATTATTATGTTATTTAGTAAATGGTTAAATTGATAAAGGTTAAAGTTAAGGGTGATATTTGAAAAATTTTCAAAGTAAGCAAGTTGTTATAAAATAATCGGTAGTAAAAGTATAGTAATACGCGTAGTTGCATAGTAGCACACGGTATTGATTATTGATGCTTACGCGAGGAGTCACTCAGTTATACTCAATTATTGCTACAGTAATTGCTGCATCATATCTCTCATATTATTTCAATTATTGTCACAGTATCATCTGCATAATATGTTCTATTATTAAATCAATAATTGAGATGACACAGTTATTCATATTATTATTTACAATATTGACAATGTCTAGAAGTTCTGTCAAGGAGAGGTTAGGTCATCTAATTGCGTGCCAATAGGGAGAAATCCTTATCGAAAAGCCCCCTCTTTCCTGGGAACGACCTGGTTGTTAAATATTGTGAGTTATAATATTAATGATGAATAAGTTGGTGTTGATTAAAGATGTAATTGATAGTTCTATTGTGTTGGAATTATTAGTTGTAGTGAAAATTAACATTTATTTCGATAATAATTGATGTCTGGAGGTTATATTGACCAATCGGGTAATTAATCGGATAAATGAGCAATTAATTGCTATTAATTCACATGCTTATAACTATGTGTTCACATGTGTGTACTATTGATTCACATGATTTACTATTAGGGGAGTTGGTGCAAGATTGGTAATACTTGCATGACTAAATTAAAAATGAAGGTATAGATGAAGGTACTATACTATAATTAATTTTTTCACATGTTTAGAACTATTGATTCACATGATTTACTATTAGGGGAGGTGGTGCAAGTTTGATAATACTTGCAGGACTAAATTAAAAATAAAGAAAAAGAGGAAGATATTATATTGTAATATTTCGAGCCCCAAAACGTGTAATTATCGAAACTATATTTTCCTATAAGTAGAAGCTCATTCTTCCTTAATTTCTCACCAATTCACTAAAGCTATAGAGCAATTATTATAGAGAGAAATTATAGAGAGAAAGAAGAAGAGAAGTCTGTTACCTCACTATTCCAGTATCCAGTTTTCTTCTGAGGTAAGGGGTATTATTCTTTTGTATTAATGAAGAGAGTTATTTTCTTTCAATACTCGTAAGGGTTGTTATTCCATTTTTATTATTATGTTGAATAACTCTGTCACGCCAAGCACCGCATACATGGTGAAATTCTTCTATTATTCCATTCTTTATTATTCCTGTTAAAATAACTCCGTCTGCAGGCGATTTCATCGCATGCCGGTGAATTTGTTGTTATTCCATTCATTATTATTCTATTGGAATATACCGTCGTGTGGATTACGCGTGACTGGTTCCATTCTTTATTATTTCGTTGGAATATCCCGTCTGCATGCGGATTACGCATAACTCCGGTTCCATTCTTTATTATTCATTGGGAATAACTCGTCAGGCCATCTATCACATGCTCGGTGAATTCTTACGTTATTCCATTCTTTATTATTCGCTGGAATAACTTTGTCTATGTGGATTACCGCATGCATGGTGAATGACCTTTCGTATTCATTCTTTATTAAATTGTGTAAATGATCTGTCTACGTGGATTATCGCATGGCGGGTGAAAATCCATTTGCACTTTCGTATATTCTATTATACTCATATGAGATATCATTTCTTTTGTACTCGTCATGGAATATCATTTTCTTTGGTATTTTTCTTTTACGAGTTACTATTCACGGGTTATTATTCACCCGGTTACTATTCACTCTAGTATTATTCACTCGGGTATTCGGGGCACTTTTCGTGCCAGAGTACTATTCACGAGTTACTATTCATAGGTTACTATTCACCCGATTGCTATTCACTCGGGTATTTGAGGCATTTTTCGTGTAGGGGTACTATTCACGGGGTACTATTCACCCGAAAAATATATTTCTTTTCTGTCCAAATTATTTTTGGTACATGAATATTATTCTTGAATTTTACTCCACAAAGCAGTATCATGTTGACAATTTGGACGTTATTGATTTCTGGAAAAATTAAATTATAAATCTTTAAAATTTATCCTTGAACTTGTTTTATTAAATTATTATGTCATTGTCATCATCCTCATGCTTATATTGTGATGAAAGTCATCTTTGGCTTACGTGCATAGATGGACTTGGTATGATTATGACTGAGGATTATTCGGTATAATCATGACCGTAATGTGACGAATGATGTGGTGAAAGTCCTCGGTGGCTCTGTAGTGCATTGATGGACGTTTTTGGTATGATTATGACCAGGATTATTCGCAGATAATCATGACCATTGATGATTACATGAATATCCTTGGTCGGTAGTGGTGCAGGATGATTCTATTTTATTTATTAAGCTAAGTCTCACCGATAAAGTTGATGAAAACTTTTAAATCATAGAAGATAGTAGATTTTATGCTCTACTGACTTTCTTCTAATGGATTGCTTATTTCGATGCAATTGTTGATCTAAAACTTGTTGTCTATTATATTCTATCGGTTGTTATATCGTTGAAGGCTAAGGATAATTTATTCTCGCATTATCTTAGTTATAATATTTCTTCGGGCTAGTTGAGCTCACCCTTTCTTTCACCTTTGTTCTCTTCGTGAAATGAGAATATACCGGAACGAGCCTGTGGAAGCGGATCGACTGGTCAGGATGGTTGTTTTAGTAGTCCTCACTATTCTATAAAATAGTGTGACAATAAATGTAATGAGGACTCCATTGAGTGTGGATATTGTCTAGATGACAATATTCTTATTAAAACTCTTAGATTATGTTTTGTCGTATTTTACACGACTGTTGTATAATTAAGTTGTATTTGAATTTTGTACCATGTATTTGGCGACTCAAGATAGGTGATGTATACCTGTTTTGGGGGCGTCACATTAGAGGCATGTGAAAAGGAACATTTTTAACTTTTTTTCTTTAGTTAAAGTTATGCTAGGCCGTAATGACGGTTACAATATATGTAAGTTGGATTGTGTAAACTTTGAGTTATGAATAAAAGTTATTCATTTTGGAAATAAGATGTAACTATATGTTTGTTTTGTAAAGTGAATTAAAATGATGACAGTGGTGTTTAAAGAATGATGTGAAGTGAATATATATAGTGATTACATTATGAATATTCAGGGAATAATTTAAGTTGAACTTTACATTCACATACAATCTTGAATAGAAGTACAGATGCTAATGTAATGGGACGAATTATTGAATTGTGATTCTGGGGACAGAATCCTTTTTAAGAGGGGAAAGATGTGACAACCATAATTTTGTAATTTAATTTTAAATATTTATTGGATTGAATAAATATTTTTCAATGAATTAATTATTAGATTAAATAATTAATTGATGAAATTGTGGTAGATTAATTTAATTATATGTGTTACATTTATTAAATTAATGTGGAGAATTTTATTCAAGTATGTGATTATGTGAGCTTATTGAATTAAAACAAATGTTTAATAAGCCTATGTTATTTTAATTAATTTAATTATTAATTAGAGATTTAATAATTTGACATTATTAATTAAATGAGAAATTTAATTATGTGACTATGTGCATTATTGAGAAATTATTATATTTTATTTAAAAAAGATATTGATTTATTTTATAAAGGAGTGTGACATTATTTAAACTATATGATAAGGTTTTATGAAAATAAAAGGTTTTGAAACCTAGTATGCTAGCCAAACGTGGCCTTAATGGGGGTTGAGGGAAGTTACCCATGACTGGGTAACTGACCATCATCGCGTCAGCTTAATTTTCTATTATATTAGACGTATTCTCTTTTCTTCCTTTTCATTTTTTTGCTAAGTCTGACATAACAGAGAGAGAGATACAGTGAGAGTTTGAGAAATTTGGGAGAGATTGTGAATATTGTGATTGTAGTAGAGAGAATTGTCATCCTTGTTCATCTACGCTTGGGTAATCCTCTTCAACCCAAATTTTTATTTTACGTCTTTTAAAGTTTTCATGAATATGGCTTTCATTCATTCTGTAAGTCTCTGTAATTGGAAAATGGTGTTGTTGTAGGAATATATGTAGTAATTCGAGTAGTATAACATGTTTATTGTATATTATATGGGTTTCCATATCTTCAGTTTCATGAAATTATACAGTAAAAGATTTCAAAGTATGTTATATGGCCATATGGCCTTATACGTGATTTTTATATGTCAAATATAAATTATTTTGCAAAATTCACACATTGATATGATTATGCATGTTAAAATGAATAAAGCGAAACTTGAATGGTTGGATTTGGCTTTATAACGAATCCGTAGCATTAAAATCCATGTTTTTGTTCAAGAACTTTAAGAACATCAAGAACAGTCCAATTTGCATGCTTTAATTCTGTGATTATGTGTTTTAATGGGTGAAAATCACTCCATAGATATTAAGTATTGATTAATTATGAATTCTAGCATGTGGGTATGTCTAAATTCGTGTAAGAATAAGTTGTTTGGAAATTTTTAGTCGTGTTCTGCAATTTTTGCGAATTGCAGAAACTAGAACTGGAGTCTCGCGTCGCGTCGCGGCGCCAACTCCTAGTTCTTTTCCGTACGCATCACAAGTGTCGGCCATGACATCACGGCTACAAGAAAAGAACTAGGAGTTGGCGCCAAGAGCCAGTACAAAAGTGGTGCCGCAGCGCCACTTAGCAGATTGTCCAGAAAATGCAAATTTTTAATGTTCAAGTATGGAAATGTGATAGCAACTTAGTCTAATGATTATAAAGACTTGTTAGACCTATAATGAGATGTTAAAATAAATTCTTAACATGTCCATAACACAATTACGTGTGGATTGAATGATCGAATGCATAATTAGTTTATTTTTCGTGAAGTATTAATTTTACACTAAGTATAATAATTGACTAAGTGTGGTCATGAAGTCGAGTTTAGACAAAGAATAACTTATGATGTTTAGTACATTATTATTGACTGGTATTATGAACATAATTGATATGTATGATTTAATTCAAAGAACGAGTTTGTTTAAGTGTAATCTACGCACGAGGCAAGTTTCTAAACCTTATCTTGTTACATTGAGCAAGTTTCTTACCCTAAACTTTCGTTGAGCAAGTTTCCTAACCCTACTTGTTATCGTTATATAAGTTGATTAATTCATCTTTCGATATTGAGCAAATTCTCATTATTATTGATCAAGCATGTCTTGTATATTAAAGTTTATTAATCTTCAAGCATGATGTTGTTATACAATAATTATTCTATTGTATACTTTTGAGATTTTATCCAAGTTAAATTATCTCATTATTGTTAAACCTTGTAAGACTAATAAACCTTATTGATTCAACTACTCCATAGTTGATGAGCGTTCTAAATTTAGAACCCTTGATGAATTATCCAAACCAAACTTCCTTTAGTGCGGACTCGAATGTCAAAACCGAGATGAACAACCTCAGATAGGGGATTATTTACGCTTTAGCATTAAGATATTGTGCGTATGAGATGGTACTAAGGGTGATCCCCTAAGCACGAGAAGAAGAGTCCATAGTCTTATGGTATTAAAGGTTTTAAGTAAAAACACTTGACAACCTAGGACATAGTTCAAGGTCTTATGACCCTCTAATTTCTTTTGATTCTTGTTATCCATTCTTGATTCAAAAGTTGAGCTTTATATCGGAAGTTATTATTTCTCTCTCGCATGTTATTATTCATTGTTATATTGTTATACTTGTGGGAAATCGTGCTCACTCTTGCGTAATAATAACATTGCGATTAAGAACGAAAAAAGCGATTTAACCTTCCACTAGTAAGGGCAAGGGCAAGCTTAACAAGTAACGAAGACTGTTTTATTATTGTGGCTATGTGATGTAATTAGAATTGATGTTACTAAGACTTATTTGTTTATATTTTCCGCACAGATGTTTTAAGGTTAGAGTAACTTGGGATTTATTATTATTCAGTTGATGTAACCCCATAAGGGGAGAGATTTTATTATTATTTCTATCTATTGTATGGTTTGCATTTTATTTATGGGTAGATAGATAGATGATGTTTTAGAGTGAACACCAAATCACTGTGGAAATGGAAGTACTAGGATTTGGGGGTGTCATGAGTTGGTATCAAAGTCATGAGGTTATGAACCTTAGGTGGGGAACAACCTTAGGTAGTAGCCTTGTAGGAGATCGAGAACATAGTGATGGTAAACTCTTACCGAGTTCTAAGAAATGAATTTCTAAATTCATTGAAGATAATAAAAGACTTTATGTGCTTATGTGTTAATCTATATGTTCGCTAGCACGGATTAGTAACTAAAACTTAAAATTTTGTTGTCAGGATGTCGGATGTTGGAGGAGCTAGTCGAGCTGGGGAGGAGGAACCCCGATTACCTATAGAGGAGGAGCCCCGAGACATTCATGTCGTCAGGGAACAGCTTGTACAGAGGGAGCCATCTCCATTGATCACTGTTGTTGGTCAGGAGCATGAGCCTGAGACTGATCCAGAGGAGGATCCTGAGGAAGAAGAGGAGTTCCCACCAACCTCCATTGATGTAGAGATGTATGATGCACTCTATGATCGTAACATAGAGTTGTAGGATCTTATCGTCGGATTTCGAAAGAGCAGCGGTTAGTCGTGATTACTATTGAAAGCGAAGGATAGAGAGATTGTGACTCTTCACACACGTTTAGGAAACGTGGAGTGGGATCTGGTTCACGAGAAGGGTCAGACCGAGGATAAGTCTGCAGAAATAGAGAAGTTAAAGAAGGATCTGAAGGAGAGCTCAGAGAGGTTTGCCATAGCAGAGGAGGGCTGGGTACGAGAATCGCGTCGTGCTGATCTCGCAAAAAATGATTGTCGTGTAAAGAAGGCTAAGCTTAGGGAGACGTACTCTACATTTCACAATGAAATGGATACGGCCCAGGATCGAGTTATGAAATACCCAATCCTGTTTAAAGGTTTACCATCATATATGCTAGATCGCAGAACGATGTCTCGTATTATAGAAGAAGAACGTGGCAAGGCTATCCAACGTCTTAATAGGTAGTGATAGTATTAGTTTAATTATGTGAAAACTATTTGATAGTTAATGATATAAATTCCGATGTGTTTATAAACAAAGGAATATTGTGATGTTTTAAATCGTGTAGATTCCTTATCTCGGGATAGTTGATGTAAATAGCAATGATGCTATCTTTTTATGTAAAGACTTTTGAATTAAATGAAATGTCAAAGTTTATTTGAAGTAATGTGTTAAGTAAGTTATGATTAAATGTTTAGTTAAGTCTTAAATGTTTTAGAAAATGAGTAAAGATCTAATAAGCATATATTCTTAATAGAAATATGCCGCCTAGAAGACAAAATCGTCAAAGAAGCCTGGGAAGGGTCAACAAACAATAATAACGACGCTAATGCTAACTCCGATTCAAAGAATTGGTAAACCTTTTAGCTGGAGCACTTAATAATCAACCCCAAGCTCCACCAAATACTTCGTTTAAGGACTTCAAGGGAGTGGGACCGCCAGAGTTTAAGGGTTCCATAAACCCAATCGAAGCTCAGACGTGGGTAATGGAGATGGAAAAGGTGTTCAATGTTGCTAGGGTAAGGGAAGATCAGAAGACTGCTTATGCAACGTTTATACTGAAGTCCGAAGCCAGCTTTTGGTGGCAGGCAAACAAAGTGAGAGGAGGTGAAGGTGTAATATCCTGGGAAAGATTCAAAGAGATGTTCTTCGAGATGTACTTTTCGGTAAGTTCACAAAATCAGATGGAAGTCCAGTTTCTAGAATTGAAGCAGGGAAGTATGTCAGTAGCTGATTACGCGGCAAGGTTTAACGAGTTGGCTAGGTTCGCCACATACCAAGTGCACACTGATGAGAGGAAGGAAAGACGATTTGAGCAGGGACTGAAGCCCTGGTTGTATAATAAAGTGTCAATGTTCCAATTGAACACTTTTACTGGAGTGTTAGAGAAGGCCATACTTGCTGAGGGTGGAAGTGATGCAGTAACAAAGTATAATCAGGAGCAGAAGAAGAAGAAGAGTGAGAAGGAAGGTAATAACAAGACTGGTGGGAGTAGCAATCGGGGTAATCACAATCAAGAGGAAGTGGTCCGAAAATTCATTAATTTGGAAGTCAACAGGGAGGGCAGAAGAAGAAGATTGAACCGTGCCCAACCTGCGGAAAAACTCATATGGGAGCTTGCTTAAAAGGGAAACGAGTGTGCTATAATTGTGTTCAAGAAGGCCACATAGCACCAAACTGTCCAAACCCAAAGAAGGGTGCCTGTTTCACATGTGGCTCAAAGGACCATCTTGCAAGAGATTGTCCTAAGAAGGGATCGGGAGGGACAAGTTCAGGAGGAAATAGAGGAAATACTGGTGGAAGCACTCTGACAATCGCAACACCAACCGCAACCAACTGACCGACTTCCAGAACATTCAACATGACAGTGCAAGATGCAGTGCAGTCTCGCGATGTGGTGTCAGGTATCATTCCGATCAATAAAGTTAATGCTTATGTGTTATTTGATTCGGGTGCTACTTGTTCATTTATATCCGATGACTTTGCTAAGAACTTAGAATTGTTTAAGGACGAGTTAGAATACCCCATGAACATAGAAATTGCGAATAGAGAAATTATCCCTGTTAAGTATGTGCACAAGAACTGTAGAGTAGATATTAAGGGTAATATCATGAACATAGATCTTATCCCTATTCGACTTGGAGAATTTGATGTTATTTTGGGTATGGATTGGTTATCCAATTATGGGGCAGTAATTGACTGCCAGAAGAAGTGTATTAACCTTATGACTCCGTCAAAGGTTGTGTTTTATAGTAGCAAGTCGCCTAGACAAGCGAGTTGTCTGACGATGATGCAAGCCAGAAGATTGTTAAGGCAAGGCTGTGTAGGATATCTAGCTTACATAGTCGATAGTCGTAAAGAGAATCCGAAAATTGATGAGATTCTAGTAGTGAGAGATTTCGCAGATGTATTTCCAGATGATTTGCCGGGACTTCCTCCAGATAGAGCAGTTGAATTCGTTATCGATTTGGCTCCAGGAACGACCCCAATATCGAAGGCACCGTACCGAATGGCACCGGTAGAGATGAAAGAACTGATGGTCCAACTACAAGAATTACTGGACAAAAAGTATATTCAACCAAGCGTATCACCTTGGGGAGCGCCGGTTTTATTTGTGAAAAAGAAGGATGGGACGATGTGGCTCTGCATCGACTATAGAGAACTGAATAAGGTCACGATTAAGAATAGGTATCCATTACCGCGAATCGATGACTTGTTCGATCAGTTGAAGGGAGCAAGATACTTTTCAAAGATAGATTTGAGGAGTGGTTATCATCAACTGAAGATGAGACCAGAGGATGTACCGAAGACAACGTTTAGAACACGATACAGTCACTACGAATTTTTGGTAATGTCATTTGGTCTAACAAATGCTCCTGCAGCATTTATGGGCTTAATGAATGTAGTGTTTAAGCCGTTTTTGGACAAATTCGTAGTGGTGTTTATAGATGACATTTTGGTATATTCAAAAACCAAGGAAGAACACGAAGAGCATTTGAGGTTGACATTAGAGACATTGAGGAGAGAGAAGTTATATGCAAAGTTTTTGAAATGTGAATTCTGGATTGAAAGAGTACAATTTCTTGGACATGTGATTGATAGAGATGGAATTTTTGTGGATCCCTCCAAAGTCGGTTTGTGATTAATCGGGATCACCAAGACGCCGTCGGAAGTAAGAAGTTTTCTTGGATTGACAGGTTATTACAGAAGATTCATTCAGGATTTTTCCAAGATCGCAACTCCGCTAACGAATTTGACTAGGAAATTGGTGAAATTTGTTTGGACGGAGAAGTGTGAGGAAAGTTTTCAAAGAAGAGGTTAAGTTCAGCACCTGTGTTATCTCTTCCGGATGATATAGGAAATTTTGTGGTTTATAGTGATGCATCGCATAAAGGACTTGGCTGTGTGCTTATGCAGAATGGTAGAATCATTGCGTATGCGACACGACAACTGAAAGATTATGAGAAGGGGTATCTGACCCATGATTTGGAGTTAGTTGCAGTGGTTTTTGCTTTGAAAATCTGGAGGCACTATCTCTATGGGGAGAAGTGTGAAATATATACAGACCATAAGAGTCTGAAATATATTTTTACACAAAAAGACTTGAATATACGCCAAAGAAGGTGGTTGGAGTTAATTAAGGACTACGATTGTTAGATTCTATACCATCCGGGTAAGGCAAATGTGGTGGCCGATGCCATAAGTAGAGAAGGTCGGGAGAAATTGATGATGTTGACCGCTCAGGGGGAGCTAATTTTAGCAATGGAAAAGCTGAAATTGGAAATGAAGTATCCTATGGAAATTGACGAGAAACTGTTCCAGATGAAAGCTGGTACAACCTTACTGGATAAAGTTAAGGAGGCTCAACTTCAGGACGAAGAATGTGAGAAAGTGAAGAAGAAGATATCTGAAGGGACTGAACCTAGATTCAAAATAGACAGTGAGGGACTACTAAGATTTGAGAGCGAATTTGGTACCGCCTTGATTTCAGAGATTAAGGAAGAAATTTTGAGCGAGGCTCACAACTCAAGATATTCGATTCACCCTGGTAGCACCAAGATGTACCAAGATCTTCGACAACACTTTTGGTGGCCAAATTTGAAATGAGAGGTTGCAGAATGTGTTGCCAAGTGTCTGACATGTCAGAAAGTAAAAGCAGAACATCAGAGACTGAGTGGATTGCTACAACCTTTAGAGATTCCAAAATGGAAATGGGAACATATTATGATAGATTTCGTGGTTGGCCTACCAACGACTCAGAAAGGCTACGACGCAGTATGGGTTATTGTTAACCGATTGACGAAATCCGCACACTTTCGATGTCAATTGTTTCTGATAGAGATCCGCATTTTACGTCAAAGTTTTTGTCAATTATTTCGAAACGCTTACTCAAACTTGGAAATGTACAGGAATGTACGGGTACACGATTTGCGAATGAGTACGACATATCACCCTCAGACAGATGGACAGAGTGAGAGAACAATTCAGACATTGGAAGATATGTTAAGAGCTTGTATAATGGATTTTAAAGGGAATTGGGATGATCATTTATCGCTTGTAGAGTTCGGTTACAACAACAATTACCACGCTAGTATTGGAATGCCGCCTTATGAAGCGTTATACGGTAGAAAGTACAGAACTCCACTATATTGGGATGAAGTCGGCGAAATATAATTACTATGACCAGAATTGGTACAACAAACAGCAGAGATAGTCAAAGTGATTCGAGCGAGATTGATAGCAGCCCAAGACAGACAGAAGAAATACGCCGATCCACACCGTAAGAATGTTGAGTTCGAACCAGTTAGTTATGTGTTTTTAAAGGTCTCTCCTTGGAAGGGAAAGATCAGATTCGGAAAGAAAGGAAAATTAAGCCCAAGATTCATTGGACCCTTTGAAGTTCTGAGAAGGGTTAGAGAAGTTGCTTATGAGGTAGCCTTACCTCCATCTCTAAAGCATGTCCACAATGTTTTCCATGTCTCAGTTCTATGACCCTACAAACCCGATTACAAGCACGTGATTGAATATGAACCCCTAAATTTTGACAAAGACTATTCAAATTTATCGAAAAGAAATTCTAGAAATCAAATTACCTTCTCATTTAGGTAATTTGGAGGAACCACAACGCTGAAGAAGCTACGTGGGAACTCGAAGAGAATATGATGAAAAATTATCCTCATTTATTTACTTAGATTGTTATAAGAGATTCTCGGGGATGTAATCTTTGTAAGTGGGGAGAGAATGTAACAGGATTTAATTGTTGAATTGTGATTACGGGACGTAATCCTTTTAAGAGGGAAAAGATGTGACAACCATAATTTTGTAATTTAATTTTAAATATTTATTGGATTGAATAAATATTTTTCAATGAATTAATTATTAGATTAAATAATTAATTGATGAAATTATGGTAGATTAATTTAATTATATGTGTTACATTTATTAAATTAATGTGGAGAATTTTTTATTCAAGTATGTGATTATGTGAGCTTATTGAATTAAAAGAAATATTTAATAAGCCTATGTTATTTTAATTAATTTAATTATTAATTAGAGATTTAATAATTTGACATTATTAATTAAATGAGAAATTTAATTATGTGACTATGTCCATTAATGAGAAATTATTATATTTTATTTAAATAAAGAAATAAGATATTTATTTTATTTATAGGTGTGACATTATTTAAACTATATGATAAGGTTTTATGAAAATTAAAGGGTTTTGAAACCTAGTATGCTAGCCAAACGTGGCCTTAATGGGGGGTTGAGGAAGTTACCCATGAATCGAGTAATCGACCATCATCATCGTCGATTTAATTTTCTATTATATTAGACGTATTCTCTTTTCTTCCTTTTCATTTTTTTGCTAAGTCTGGCAAAACCGAGAGAGAGAGATACAGTGAGAGTTTGCGAAATTTGGGAGAGATTGTGAGTATTGTGATTGTAGTAGAGAGAATTGTCATCCTTGTTCATCTACGCTTGGGTAATCCTCTTCAACCCAAATTTTTATTTTACGTCTTTTAAAGTTTTCATGAATATGGCTTTCATTCATTACGTAAGTCTCTCGTAATTGGAAAATGGTGTTGTTGTAGGAATATATGTAGTAATTGAGTAGCATAACATGTTTATTATATATTATATGGGTTTCCATATCTTCGATTTCATGAAATTATACATAAGAAAAGATTTTGAGTATGTTATATGGCCATATGGCCTTATACGTGATTTTTATATGTCAAATATAAATTATTTTACAAAATTCACACATTGATATGATTATGCATGTTAAAATGAACAAAATGAAACTTGAATGGTTGGATTTTGCTTCATAACGAATCCGTAGCATTAAAATACATGTTTTTGTTCAAGAACTTCAAGAACATCAAGAACAGTCCAATTTACATGCTTTAATTCATTGATTATGTGTTTTAATGGGTGAAAATCACTCCATAGATATTAAGTATTGATTAATTATGAATTCTAGCATGTGGGTATGTCTAAATTCGTGTAAGAATAAGTTGTTTGGAAATTTTTAGTCGTGTATTCGCAATTTTCATGAATACGTAAATCGAACTAGAGTCTCTGCCGCCATGGCCAACTCCTAGTTCTTTTCCCATGCACAGCGCCAAGTATGTCAAGCAGAGCGCCATGGCGCCACAACGCCAAGAGTTAAGATAATAAAAGTAGAAAAGCAATACGCTACTTAGCGTATTGTCGAGAAAATGCAAATTTTAATGTTCAAATATGAAATGTGATAAATAACTTAGTCTAATGATTATAAAGACATGTTAGACCTATAATGAGATGTTAAAATAAATTCTTAACATGTCCATAACACAATTACATGTGGATTGAATGATCGAATGCATAATTAGTTTATTTTTCGTGAAGTCTTAATTTTACACTAAGTATAATAATTGACTAAGTGTGGTCATGTGAAGTCGAGTTTAGACAAAGAATAACTTATGATGTTTAGTACATTATTATTCGATTGGTATTGTGAACGTAATTGATATGTAGGATTTAATTCAAAGAACGAGTTTGTTTAAGTGTAATCTACGCGACGAGGCAAGTTTCTAAACCTTATCTTGTTACATTGAGCAAGTTTCTTACCCTAAACTTTCGTTTGAGCAAGTTTCCTAACCCTACTTGTTATCGTTATATAAGTTGATTAATTCATCTTCGATATTGAGCAAATTCTCATTATTATTGATCAAGCTTGTCTTGTATATTAAAGTTTATTAATCTTCAAGCATGATGTTGTTATACAATAATTATTCTATTGTATACTTTTGAGATTTTATCCAAGTTAAATTATCATTATTATTAAACCTTGTTAGACTAGCGAACCCTTATTGATTCGACTACTCCATAGTTGATGAGCGTTCTAAATTTTAGAACCCTTGATGAATTATCCAAACCAAACTTTCCTTCAAGTGCGGACTCGAATGTCAAACCGAGATGAACAACCTCAGATTGGGGATTATTTACGCTTTAGCATTAAGATATTGTGCACAGTATGGTACTAAGGGCTGATACCCCTAAGTAAGAGAAGAAGAGTCCATAGTCTTATGACTGTTAAAGGTTTTAAGTAAAAACACTTGACAACCTAGGATATAGTTCAAGGTCTTATGACCCTTTAATTTCTTTTGATTCTTGTTATCCATTCTTGATTCAAAAGTTGTGCTTTATTTCGGAAGTTATTATTTCTCTCGCATGTTATTATTCATTGTTATATTGTTATACTTGTGGGCAATTGTGCTCACTCTTGCGTAATAATAACATTATAGTTAAGAACGAAAAGAGCGTATTTAACCTTCCACTAAGAAGGGCAAGGCAAGCTTAGCAAGTAATGAAGACTGCTTTTATTATTATTGTGGTTATGTGATGTAATTAGAATTGATGTTACTAAGACTTATTTGTTTATGTTTTCCTTGACAGATGTTTTAAGGTTAGAGTAACTGGGATTTATTATTATTCAGCTTGATGTAACCCCATAAGGGAGAGATTTTATTATTATTTCTATCTATTGTATGGTTTGCATTTTATTTACGGGTAGATAGATAGATGATGTTTGTACAGTGAACACCAAATCCTATGGAAATGGAAGTACCGGATTTGGGGGTGTCACAGCTAAAGGTTGCGAAATTTGGAATTAAGAAAAGATTGAAATAGCTAAGTTTTAATATTTGTATTGTTATAGTCAATGTTCATTTTAAAGAGAGTTAGATTGTGATGAAAATTTAGAATATGAAAGAAAAGCCTAAATTTTTTAATTTATTCGCATTTTTCTAATTATAACATTGATTAATGATGTGAAGTTAAAATGTGATTGATTGTTAACGACCAAATTCGAGAGTAGAAATAGTCCTGATTTTTGGGTTGTTACATCTATCCTAGTTTTAGTTGTTGTTAAAAGATGGAAATTACATCAACCGGATGTAAACAATGTGTTTCTCCATGGGGATCTCAATGAAGAAGTTTATATGGAACCTCCTCTTGGATGCACTGAGTTAAAACAATCTTCCTTAGTCTGTCAATTAAAGAAATTAGTATATGGGCTTAAGCAAGCTTCTCAACTATGATTTGTTAAACTAACTTCTTCATTGATTTTAGTTGATATACTCAGTCTAGGACTGATTATTCATTATTCACCTTTCATATAGATAGCTCTATTACTCTAGTGGTGATTTATGTTGATGACATATTAGTCACAAGCTCTAAATCAATAGAAATTACTAAGCTTAAGTTATTATTAGACACTTCTTTTAGCATTTGGGACCAGTAAAATATTACTTGGGGTTAGAATTTTCTAGGTTTTCTCAAGGTATATTTGTTCATCAGAGAAATATGTTTTGGATTTACTTGACGAATTTGATTTATCTGAATCCAATCCTTTCTCCATTCCTATAGAACATCATCTCAAACTTCACAACTCTGTTAGTGATGTTATTCCTGATGTTGCTTCATCTAGGTGTTTGATTGGAAAGTTGCAATACCTCACCATGATTAGACCAGATATCAGCTTCGCTGTGAATTAACTAAGTCAATTTTTACAAGATCCACTCTTTGATCATCTTAAAGCTGCTATCAGAGTATTGAGGTATCTCAAAGGCGTAATAGAACAAGGTTTATTTTTCCCTACTTCTAATACTCTTACTTTAAGAGCTTACTTAGACAGTGATTGGGCAGGAGAGACAGGGGAGAAGATCTATATCATGTTACTGTATGTTCTTCGGTAATTCTTAATTTTATGGGGTCCAAGAAAAAAACAATTGTGAGTAGGTCTTCAGCCGAGGGCTGAATATAGGTCTGTTCTAGATGCTACTTATAAACTTGTATGGCTAAAAAGTTTACTTGCTTATTGGGGTATTTCTTTTACACTTCCAATTGTGTTACATATTGACAATCAGTCTACCATTTCTTTAGCTGCTAATCATGTGTTGCATGCTCGAACCAAACATATTGATTATATTGATGTGGATTGTCATTTTGTTAGAGATAAGGTTCAGGAAGGTTTTATTTTGCCTACATTTGTTCATAGTTCTCATCAACTAGCAAATATTTTCACCAAGGCACTAGGCAGGCATGCTCATTGGAAAAATGTTTCCAAATTGGGTGTCCACATCCCTTATGGAAACACAATTTGTGGAGGGGAGTAATAAGGTATTACATGAGGAAAATGAACATAGAAACAACACAATAGATTCAGCCTAGGTTCAGTGTACTCAAGCACAGGCAATGTAAGCTAATGTAATCACATCAAAGATACATGTTAGAGTTTATACCCTAGAGGCCAATTATTTGATATAATTGCTTAACGTTTTGATATTATATTTGATTGAATAAATGAATGATTTTATTATGGTTTTATTTACTGCGTTATATAATTGTTAACATAATAAAATTCCTTAGAATAGTTATACAAATTATATGGTTTAAGTATGTGACTTGAACATGAGATTATATAATTACAATTAGTATCATTGTTTTAAATGTCCCTAGTCGAAAGTATCATTGTTGATGGGACAACATTGATGTATTGAGACTAGTATGTGGATTGACTGATGACCAAATCTCATTGGTCATAAATATTTGAGATATTAAGTCAATGCATAGGTACATGTTAGAGAACGATGTACTAGACAGACCCACCATGAGAATTCTATGTGGAGCATTATGCGAAGTGTCATTAGAAATTTTATAGTGATAATGATGTAATGGTCCTCCCAACGAAATCACTATATTCTTCGCATGGGAATTTATGTACTTTGATATCATCAAATGTCACCTTTAATAGGGTGGACTATAAAGGTGATTATTGGGTACATCATGAATCGTGTGAGGAATATGAGTGATCTAGATGGAATTTAACCCTCCTATATATTGGGGTGATATCCATAGTTCGCTGATTGATTGAGTAGGACTATGAAATACATGGTCATGCTCAAATAGTGATTTATTTCATATAGTCTACTCATTGATCAAGAAAACTCAGATTAAATTATGAAGAGTATGACACATTCCATGACTCGAGTTTAATCTAGGATATTAAGGTTAAAAGGATTAAATTGCATTGAAACATTGGTCACGAAAAGGTTGCATCGAATCATCGATCTTATTATTACTGTGGATACTGTAGAGACGCGATTCGTTTGGATTGCGTTGGAGATTCGAGCACATCAATTTCAGAAGCATTTTCATATTCGGTATAATTTCTAACCACTGAATTAATTATTTTCGCATGGATCCTGTTTAGGGTTTCGGAAATTGCTTTAAATTGTTTTATTTCCGTTGTGCGTTTCTGTGTCGAAACCCTACAATACAACAGGGACAAGTTAAGTTATTAAGTTTATACAGTTGTTACTAGCATAGGATTTTGAGAGCTATTGTAATAAGCACGTGATGATTGAAATGTATAACTTCCTATTTGTTATTGGTCCACGTGTACAGTTATTTAGAGTAGTCTCTATTAATCTGTATATATATATATATATATATATATCAAGTTGTAATATGATGATGGGAAAAAATAAATAACTGTTTCTATGTCCATTGTACAAAATAACTGGGTATCCAAGCCTTAGGAAGTATAGGTATTCACGCTGAAAAGTGTGATGGATAAAAGCAGCTTGACTAGTTAATTTTGTGGCCTTTGTTGGTTGATTTAGTTAGCCTTTAGGGATGTCTCTACACCTAGTGTCCTAAAGTTAGCTAGTTTGGGAGTCATTGGTCCAATGGTCTCTACATGGGTATCTCTAAAAAGCCTAAGAAAAGAAGACATTGCACACGTCAAAAGAAAAAAAATGAAGAAGAGTGAGATGGAGCATAAAATGCAGTCGCCGATATTTGAAAATAGAAGGTTCTGATGGTGGAAAAATAACTAGTAGAGAAAATGTGTTCTCAGTTTTGAGTCAGTGTGCACAACTGTTATTCCATGGTTAACTTGGGTTGACTATTTATGTGGATCATAGGAGAGTTACTTGTGTGATTACAGTCTGGTTTAAAGAAGCTCAATAGTGAATGACAAAGTTATTGTTATAAGTTAATTGATGAGGTTTTAATCAAATATCTGTTAGTTAGTATTAATATTCATGGATTATTTGAATTTGAAACCTTTAACAATTTAGTTAGTTAGAGATTTTTTTAAAATTTTAAGTGTTATGTGTGTTTGGTGTGCATAATATTTGATTATTTTCATTCCTTTATGCTTAGTTTAGTTGCATATTATCTGTTATATAAATTGATTTAAGGTGTTTATCGATATTTGAGAAGAATTTGATAAGAGTTTGCAAATATGGAGTTTAATGATGAGTTTTATTTTGTTTTCCAGAAGTACTCTACGATCATCATTGATACTCTACGTTCGTAATGTGAGAAATCTATAATTAGTCTACTCCCGTTCGACGATTTGTTATTTACTCTACGTGTTTAGCTCTATGACTGACAAAGTTTACTCTACGATCGTTGAGATAGTTTCACCCTATGATTTGTTACTTTACATTTTGTTGTTGAGAAGCTCTGCTATACAATCGTATGGCTTGAATTATGAGTTGACTTTTGGAATCCAAATTAAAGACGGATTTGAGGTACTGAAGCTTATGAAATCGATTCCTAACAGAATTTGGAGACATAATTACAATCAAAGAAGGAAGATGAAGCTGATCAATTAAGAAGTTGAATCCAATAAGGAATCTGAGTCATATTTCAACATGGAAATTGAGTATTAATTTGAACTAGAAGTGGAAAAGGAAAAGGAAATAGATTTGGTTATAGGAACATAATTCTAACTCGATAAGGAAGCTAAAAAAAGCTGGATTACAGAGGTCGAAAAGGATTAAGAGGCTACCATATCTGAGATTGAAGACTTCCAAAGTAGAGTAGAATTAGAATTCTTCTAGGGTTTCGATGTTGTATAAATACTTGTCACCTATAATCAGTTTCAGGACATCATCTATATCACATCCTACACTTTTTTATGCACACTACATATTATTTAGAGTTCTTATCATCATGCTAGCTTAGTTTCTTTCATTCAGTTCTAAAAGATGTGGAACCTTATTTGCAGTTAATAGAATAATTGAGTTTCATTATTGATTCTTTCTTACATGAGATTTATTCTGATAATCTATTTTAATTGCTTATATGTTATTGAATTAACTGATTTGGTTTTTGCAGGATTGAATTGGTTAATTAATATCACCTGTTAGATTAAGGTATAATATTAAGTAAATGATGTTGTATCTAATCACAGGTAGTGCTTAGTAATACACGATTGTGGACAAGCTTTTGGTTATTTTTATGATTATAAGAAGATAAGCTAAATAATCCCTAATAATGTGATTGTTCCTTGAAATAACCTAATTCTCTAATCCTTAATGCTTCTGTTATATTAAATCTAGACGAATAGTTCTAGGTTGTATAATAGTTAGGGTCTAGTAGGGGCGACTGTCACATTATATTTAAAATCTAATAATGCTAACTTAATTACACTGTTATGGTGAATTGGTGAAGCTAAACTGAAGAACTAAAGTTTCAACTTGATTATTTTCATTAATTCTAAATCTATTTTCTTTAGTTAGACACTATTAATTCAAAAAACCCCAATATTTTACTTATTGTTTATAGTTAGAAACATTAGAATAGATTTGAAACAATATCATTCTCCATGGATCGATCCTTACTTGCTACTGTGCTTATTATTTGATTTCGTTGAGTGAAAGTAAGGTTAATTTTGGAATAAGAAAACAACAAATTATGAAAAAGCAATGAACATAGTCAACTCATAAAATCATGGAATTTGTGCACATAGTCAACTCCACGTATAACTTAACCAAATAAGCATATTTCTTATATTCAAGTACTCAATTCTATGGATCATAACTTAGCTATTATCATTCATCAATTAATTAAGCATCAATCAGATTTTGAAAATCAACATTAACTTTTAGTCTATGAATTCAACCTTCAAAAGCTTAGTAGAACACTACGATCGTAGGGTAACAATCGTAGAGTTAAAATTTTGAAAATTTTTTAGTGTTTTTTTTCAGTTTTAACCACACACTATCTATATATCAGCCAAAATTTTGAGCAAATCCTAAACCTAAACCCCTCCCCCACACTCAAACCTTACATTGTCCCCTATGTAAAAAATTATGTAAAGAAGAAAGTAACTAACTAACTAACATCACTTACAACAATTCTCAAGGCAGAAATGCTCGTGGGGCCACGGACCGTCAACGCAAGCTGGTTCAAAGAAAATACTAGTTCGCGTTGGGGGGATTAGTCCGACTGCTGTTGGAAAACCCCACATTATCAAAAAAAAACTACGAACATGCAACTGAAAATCAAGAAGTAAAGGGATAAAAAAATCAAATCTAAATCCTTTGGGTTGCCTCCCAAGCAGTTGCCCTTGTTTAATGTCATTAACTCAACATCCTCCCTATCTCAATCTCCCTAAACTGAATCCACTAAATCCAGTAACTCTACCCGTTCCTGATAGCCCTCATAGAAAAGTTTTAACTTGTGACCATTAACTTTAAAAGCCTTCCCTGTTCTTGGATTTTAGATATCAACTACACCATAAAGATAAACATTAGTAATCACAAAAGGACCTTCCCATCTAGAATGTAGCTTACCTAAAAACAAATTCAGCCTTGAGTTGAAAAGGAGAAATTTTTTCCCAACAGTGAAAGTCTTCCTTAAAATTTTCTTATCATGAAAGGCTTTAGTCTTTTCCTTGTAAATTCTTAAGCTTTCATATGATTCTTTAACCTCTTGCAATTGCAGCTTCCTATGCTATCCAGCTTCATCCATCTTCATGTTACATTGTTTGATTGCCCATAAAGCCTTGTGTTCTAGTTTTATAGGTGAGTGACATGGTTTACCAAACACCAACCTATAAGGTGACATTCCTATAGGTATTTTATATACAGTTCTATAGGCCCAAAGTGCATGTTCTAATCTAAGACTCCAATCTTTTCTATTTAGTTTGACTACTTTTTCCAAAATGGACTTGACTTCCCTATTAGATACCTCAGCTTGGCCATTACTTTGTGGATGATAGGATATAGAGACTCTATGTATCACATTATACTTTTTAAACAATGCTGCTAACACCCTATTGCAAAAGTGAGTTCCTCTATTACTGATAATTGCTCTTGGAATTCCAAACCTGTTAAAATGTTAGATTTGACAAAATTTGCAACAATTTTAGAGTCATCAGTCCTGGTGGCTTTAGTTTCCACCCATTTTGAAATATAATGAACAACCAAAAGAATATAAGCATTACCAAAAGATGAAGGAAATGGTCTCATAAAATCAATACCCGAAACATAAAAAATTTTAATAATTAAAATAGGGGTTTGTGGCATTTGATTCCTATGTGAGATGTTACCTGTCTTTTGATAATTTTCACATGATTTACAAAACATAAGAGTATTTGAAAATTATTAGCCAATAAAAATCACATTCTAAAACCTTGTGAGAAGTTCTTTTTGGTCCAAAGTGTCCTCCATAAATATAAGAGTGACAAAAGTTGAAATAGATAAAAATTCATTATTAGGCACACGCCTTCTAACAACTTAATCAACACAAAATTTTCATAAATATGGATCATCCTATACATTATACTTGGCATCACTCTTAAGCTTATCTTTCTGGGATCTAGAGAATTCACTAGGAATATGTGCACTTGCTAAGTAATTTACAATATTATCATACCATGGCCATTCCTCATTAATGGTAAGTATATGCTCATTAGGAAAGGAATCATGTAATGGTAGTGCCTCCTTATCCCTTAATAGTCTGCTCAAGTGATCTGCAACCAAGTTATCTGCTCCTTTCTTATCTTTGATCCCCAAGTCAAATTATTGTAGCAGTAAAATACATCTTATAATTCTTGGCTTTGAGTTTTTCTTGGTCAAAAAATATCTGAGAACAACTTGGTCAGAATAAATTACTACTTTACTTCTCAGTAAATAAGATCTAAACTTGTTTAAAGCAAAAACAATATATAAGAGTCCATTTTCAGTGGTAGAGTAGTTAATCTGAGCAGGGTTTCGAGTTCTTGATGCATAGTAAATGGCATGCACAACTTTGTCAATCCTTTGGCCCAAAAAAGCTCTCACTGAATTGTTATTTGTATCATACATGATTTCAAAGGGCAAATTCCAATTTGGTGGTTAAATCACAGGTGCAGAGGTCAATAGGCTCTTTAAATTGTCAAATGCCTCCTTGCACTCATCATTAAACTAGAACTCCATATCTTTTTGCAGCAGCTTATGTGACGCCCCTAAATCCGGGTACCTTCAAACCTTGGATAAGTTGTTACACGGTACTATAACATACGCGTATATACAACTATATATCTTATCGACATAAATGTAATTACTATACTATTGCATAACAATTTAGTTTATGTGAAATATTTTTCTTTTAATCTTCTTGCGATGAGTTTCCTCAACTCATCACTTAAAAACTCTACTTGAGTTTATTACTTACTAACTTCTCTTACTCTTCCTAAGGTTTCCCCCCTCCATTTTTATAACCTACAACTATGATAACAACCTGTGACGCCCCCAAATTTGGGTACCTTCAAACCCTTGATAAGGTGCTACACGGTACATAACATACGCACATATACAACTATATATCTTATTTACATGAATGTAATTACTATACTATTACATCATACCATTCATTCTCCTAGGTTTCTATAACCATTACATCTTCATATTGTCATAATAGTATTCATTATACAATAATACTATACTATTACAAGGGTCTTCTATTTATCTATCTTAGCTTTCATTTTATCCTTACCGGATCCTTCAATCCGTTCGACCTTAGTTGAAATCATATATTTTAAACAAGGTATGAGCATTTAATTATCCAACAAGTATAACAATTTAATAACAACAAAATCAAGAAACATATGATTATTCTTCTACAACTGATAAAATAGTTATGAAGTACTATGAATAACAAAACAACATTTTTCTTTCCTTTTAAATCATTTCGAAATGACATATCAATCATTTATTCTAAGCTGGTAAAAGGACCACAAACTTTCTTTTCTTTCATTGAAAAGGACTTGCTGACATTAAAACTATAAATCTGACATTTCTCACGAGTACGTCTAGGTGATCAGCCTATAGCACCCTATGTTGTACAACACTTATTCGTTAAACGTATTTATGTTTAACTTTTGACACCTTGCGTGTTAGTCAAAAACTCAACTAAAACATTTGTTTATTCTTCCTCAAGCTCACCTATGAATCCATACCAAAGCAATTAGATTTGGATAGCTTAACATAGCATCAATAATATTTTAAAAGATTTATAAGTAATCAATAAAAATATTTTAACATTTGTCTAGCCGAAACAAATGGCATCGACAGTTGTTTAAATAGTTCATATTAAAACATTTCTTGAATAATTGTACAAATACTAACAGATTTGTATAAATACAAAATACACATATTCATGCAAGAATTATGTATATTTGATCTTAATAACATTATACAAACTTCATATGAACAATATCAGATGAAGTTACCAACTTGCCTAACATAAAGTATAAACAAGAGTTAGAAAACTTGCCTTATGCATTCTTCTATTCTTTACTTTAATTCAGTCATTATATGTTGTACATGATATAATCATGATGACACACCGATTAGCCATAACAGACTTCACATATGTTATATATTAACTTTTCCTTCTAGTATACTTTATTCAAATTATTCAATTCATGATATTCATTAAGTTTGTTATCACTCGTTACGACCTTCTGACATCTATACATCATACTTCAATACCATTTAGCTAACGTCTAAGCCATATTCTCTCATATAGGCTAAGTACGTCCATTCTACGCTTATACTAAACATTTACATTGTTTAAAGTATTTACATTTAAAATTTTTATTATTTCAATTAACATTAAATCAATTAATAAGGTTTTAATCACTCATTATAGTGATACTTTATTTCAGTTTTCAATGTTCATACTTATTCCATTAATTTACCCAAGTTCTGAGTTCAAAATAACTCATCACTAGCTTTTTTGACCATTCGGAATTTGTCATGCAGTGTTAAGTTTATACCTTCATATCAAGGCATGCAAGCTCGGCTCCGCTCTGCTTATTGTTGTTGGGCATCGCAGTACTGAAATGAACTAAATAAGTGACGTTATATACGAATCCGGGATTTTGTTTCCCAAGTTCAAATCCTGCACAAATGATTCTGACGCAAACTTTGCCAATCTGTAACTTCATCATCCCAACTCGAATTGAATCTGTTCTTGAGCCTATTTCTTTCTCTTACTACATACTACAATTTCCCCTTGAAATAATAATTTTTTGAATACTCTAACAAGCCTTTCAATCGACTCAAAAGTCCCTCATCGCTCAATTTTTCAACTTTTTGTTCTTAACGTTTATTTTTTGTTTCTTCGTAACTTACTCATCCGAAACCAGAATGAGTTCATTCTCAAGCCTACAACTCATATTTTCTATATTCTTCAACATTCTCATGAAACCCTATTTATTCAGGATCATTAACAATCATTACAAATTCGTTTGGAAATCATAACAAACTATGATATCAATGGTTAACGTTTTTTACTAAACTTTTTGTCATAACTTCGTTATAGCATGTTTTTACTCCATTCCAATTGGAACATTTTAACAACTTATACATGTCTAATATCTTATTCTCGGATATTACAACTAACTTACGAATAATGGTTTTAAACTTGTCCATCAACAATAATCTATACGCTTTACATATGTTCTTCATTTAGTTCATTTTTTGATTACGATTTCACTTAACATGCATATATTAGTGTTTTAAGTCCACTAATTCATCCTTATTTCTCCAGAACTCATATTATTCACATGAATCAACCAACAACCACCAAAAAAGTACTTCATTAACAATCTATAAATTATAAAAGAAATGTAAATGAAGGTTCTTCATTCTTACTTCTTATGTTCTTGCTTAGTTGATGATCTTGATTAATAATATAACACTTCCTTCTTGCTTAATCTAAATTCTCTCCACTTTTTCTCAAATTATATAGAGTTTTCTCTTGATACTTGGTGAATTGGTGAAGGAAATGAAGAGAAATGAGCTTAATATATATAGAAGAAGCAAGACTTAGGGTCTTTTGGTCATTAGAGCAACTTTGCTCTTGCTTACTAATTGGTCACTTAACTTAGGGTCTTGTATGGTAAACACCCTTAAGTTTCCTCATCTTACAAACCATTCCCTCTTAACCATCTTATAATTAACCATGGTTAGATTAAAATGATCAACCGGGCAAAATTACATTAAATGAAGCTTGCAAATGGTAAGATCTTTTGATCAATCTTTGGGATTGAATTAACTTTCATTTATGCCTTGAATAAATTCATTCTTGGGCCTCCTATCATCTTCTATTGGGCTTCTTAAAGTCATAGTCCAAAGGCTTGAAAATAAATCTCGAGTTTATTTGACTTTTGTTGACTTTCTTGATTAGTCTGACATGCCGAAAAACTACATTTTTTGTTTCTAAATTTTATTATATAATTCATATTTCATCGTTATATTAATATTAGCACGTTTTTCAAAAAATTGAAAAAAATACAAAAGCATTTTCAAGTGAATAGTGTTTTTACGTCTTTTTCTCGGGAAAAATTTCTTTTCTCATACGATCATAAATTCTTAATCCCTAAAACATAAACACATTATAGGTCATAAAATCGACCTTTAAACAATTAACACAGAATAGCATTCATAAAATCTCATTCTATTCAATAATATTAAATAAAAATTAATTACAATCTAAGCACGATTTCTCGGTCATTACATTCTTCCCCTCTTATAAGGATTTTTGCCAAGAATCATGATAAAAGTTAATAAAAAAGATGGGAATAATTCTTCTTCATTTTATCTTCGAGTTCTCGCGTTGCTTCTTCGGCATTGTGGTTCCTCCATACTACCTTTAATGAAGGTATTACTTTGTTTCTTAAGACTTAATATTTCTTATCAATTATCTGAATTAGAATTTCTTCATATGTTAAGTCTTTTTCAACCTAAATAGTTTCATACTCTATTATGTGCTTATAGTCCAGCTTATAAGGTCGTAATACTGATATATGAAACACATTATGTATATGTTCTAATTCTGGAGGTAAGGCTACTACATAAGCTACTTCTTCGACCCTCTTTAACACTTCAAATGGTCCTATAAATCTTGGACTTAACTTTCCTTTCTTTCCAAAACGTATCTTCCCTTTCCAAGAATATACTTTCAAGAATACATACAAACCGACTTTAAACTCTCTTTTCTAAAGATGTGGATCTGCATATTATTTATGTCTATCTTGAGCTGTTACAAGTCGCGTATGTATTAATTTAACTACATCGGCCTTCTGCTAAACCAACTCTGGCCCTAACATTCGACGTTCCCATCCCTCGTCCTTACATAGTGGAGTTCTGCACTTTCGTCCATATAACGCTTTATAAGGTGGCATGCCTATACTTGCGTAATAGCTATTATTATAAGCTAATTCTACTAACGATAGGTGATCATCCCAAATTCCTTTAAAATTCATAATGCAAGATCTTAACATATCTTCTAGCATCTGAATTTTCCTCTCACTTTGCCCATCGATTTGAGGATGATACGTTGTACTCAACCTCAACTGCGTTCCCATCTGTTCTTGCAAACTCCTCCAAAAATTCAATGTAAATCGTGAATCATGATTCTACACAATCGAAACTAGTACTCCACGTCTTAAAAAAAAATTCTTAACCTAAAGTTTGGCTAATTGTTCTAGGTTAAACCTAAATCTTATCGGTAAAAAGTGAGCCAACTTAGTTAAACGATCCACTATAACCCATATAACGTCGTATCCCTTCTGCATAATTGGAAGTCCCACCACAAAGTCCTTCGTCATATGCTCTCATTTCCATTCCAAAATTTCTAATAGTTTTAACAACCCACTTTTTCTTTGGTGTTTAGCCTTAACTTTCTGACAAGTCAAGCACTTACTAACACATTCTGCTACTTCTCCCTTCATGTTCGGCCACCAAAAATGTTGTTAGAGGTATTGATACATCTTATTACTACCAGGATGAACCGAGTACCTCGAACTATGGGCCTCTTGCAAAATTTCCTCCTTCAATTCTGTTACACATGGAACTTAAATTCTTTCTTCAAATCTTAATAACCCCTCGATATCAAGTTTAAACTTAGTCTCTTCCCCTTTAGAAATCTTATTCTTTATCTTTTTGCATTCCTCATCTTTAAGTTATGCCTCCTTTACTTAGTCAACAATTGTTGGACGAGTCTCCATTACAAATAACTTTTCTCCTGATTCTCTAGGAAATCTCACTTCTAAATTTATCCTAGCCATCTCTGTTATTAACTCATTCTGAGCTGTTAACATTGATAACTTCTCCCAACCCTTCCTACTTAAAGTGTCGGCTACTACATTTGTTTTCCCTCGGTGAAGATATATTTTTAACTTTTATTAATTCTAACCACCTCCTTTGTCTCATATTCAACTCCTTCTGGGTGAAGATATATTTTAAACTTTTATGGTTGGTGTATATATCACATTTCACTCCATATAAATAATGCCTCCAAATCTTCAAGGCAAAAACCATTGTTGCTAATTCCAGGTCATTAGTAGGATATCCCTTCTCATAATCCTTTAACTATACGTAATTACCTTTTCGTGCTGCATGAGCAGGCAACCCAATACCCTATGTGATGCTTCACTATACACTACAAAATTCCATGTATCATCTGATAATGACAATACGGGTTCCTCACTCAATCTCTTCTTCAACTCTTAAAAACTTTCCTCACACTTCTTTGACCATATATACAAAATTCACTGTCTTCCTTATTAAATTTATCAATGGAGTAGCTATCTTAGAAAAATCTTGTATAAATCTTCAATAGTAATCCGCTAACCCTAAGAAACTATGCACTTCTGTCAGCGATTTAGGTTATTCCCTGATATACCTTCCTTGTCAATTACGTGCCCTAAAACCTGCACTCCCTCCAGCATACAACTTCTCCTTTCTTAGTGTTTCTAACATTATCCTCAAGTGTTTAGCATGATCTTTTGACGTCTTAGAATAGACTAGAATATCATCTATAAACACTACTACGAACTTGTCTAAGTACTTCTTGAACACTCTGTTCATTATTTCCATGAATGCGACTGGTGCATTTGTCAACCCAAACGACATTACAAGGAACTCATAATGCCTATAACAAGTCCTGAACGGCGTCTTAGGTACATTCTCTCCTTTTACTTTCTACTGATGGTACCCTATTCTTAAATCTATCTTTGAAACGTATTTCGCCCATTTCAACTGATCAAAAAGATCATCGATCCTGGGTAATGGGTACTTATTCTTAATCGTTACTTTGTTCAACTCCCGATAGTCGATACAAAGTCTCAATGATTCATCCTTTTTCTTCACAAATAACATTGGGGCTCCCCATAGAGACACACTTGGTTGAATATACTTCTTATCTAATAATTATTATAACTGAATCATCAATTCCTTCATTTCTACTGGCGTCATACGATATGGTACCCTAGAATATGTTGTTGTACCTAGCACAACATCTATTACAAACTCTATCTCCCTATCCGGCAGAAGACCTGGTAATTCGTCTGGAAATACATCCGTGAATTCTTTCGCTATAGGTATATGCCCCATTTCTGTTCCCACTTGTTGGGTATCAACAACATAACACAGATAAACTACACATCATTTTCTTAACAACTTTCTGGCTTGCATTATCATTAGTTAATAAGAATGCCCTGGTGATTTACTATCATAAAATACTACCTTAGACTACTTTAAAGTTCAAAGGTTTACGATTTTCTTTTGACAATCTATTATTACCCCATGGTTATACGACCAATCCATCCCTAGAATTACGTTGAATTTTCCCAATTTTATTGGAATTAAATCTACCGACAATTTATGCCCCCTTATTTCTACACAATAATTCCTATGGATATGTTCAACGGGAATTAATTTTTTATTCGCTACTTCTTAGGGAATAAACTTAAACGTCTAGCAAATTCACATGTTATAAAAGAACAGGTTGCACCCGAATCAAACAATACATAAGCATTAATATCATTGATTGGGATTATACCTGAGACTATATCTCCTGATGGCACCGTATCTTGGACCATCATATTAAAGGTTCGGGCCATTAGTTTACTCAATGGAGCTGGACCGCTGATAGTCAGCTTACCACTGCTAGTTCCTTTGGTGTTGTTCTCCTTTTTTTAGGCAATTTCCCTTTTCAGCATGTAGGTAGCAAAAGAAGCTGGTAATTATGAACGCCTTCTCTATTTCTTTAACCCATGACTGAGCCTCTATAGGATTCGTAGTTCCTTTGAACTCAGCGGTCCTACACTATTGAAATCCTTAAAATTAGCAACACGCCCTACAACAAGATTTACTGGTACATCAGTACCAGTTCTATTAAAAGCCTCCCTTAAAAGGTCTACAAACTGTTGCATCGGCTTAACTTGACCCTCTTGTTCGTTCTTATTATGAGATTCTGCTTCTTGGTTTCTTTGTCTTCTTCTTGGCGACATTTTATGTTTAAATAAATAAAGTTTTATTATTCATTACTTTCATTTAACTATTCTTTATTAAATATTAACACAGAATCATCATAAAGCATATCTAATAACTTTCTTTATATTAATATGCTTCTTCTTGTAGTAAATATTACATGCATTCCATATCATATAGCTTCAACTATTTACATACTATCCTGCTAATACTTTCCAAAAGTTGGGATTTACAAAAGATAACCCTCTACTTATAGAAAAGTTGGGTTTGACATCATTACATAGATACACATGACTATATATTTATACATCATTTACACTAGACTAGACTCTGCCTAATAGCATTAGCATACTTCTCATCGACAAGACTAATCACAATATCCTTGCTTGATAGTGTGTCTCATCTTCCCTGTCTCGATCGGATGATAAGTGGCCTTTCGTTGATAATCCTGATGCAAACTCCTATATACATGAGTCATTCAACTTATCTTCACCTTTTTGGCTCTCAACTCTTCCTTAAGCTCATGGACCTGGTCCATAACTAATATCTTCTCATTTATCTCCTCCTCCCAGTATACCTCCACAACTTGTTTCTCAGTCTGGAGGCTCTTCACTTATTCCCTTAAGTTACGTACTTCATTACGCAACTGTAAATTTCTGTCGAAAATTGCCATGAACAGCTCTCTCATATTCTCCTGAATTTCCTCCTCAGTAGGTACAACATCAGATGATGTAATCTCCATCTCCTCCTCCTCTAAGTTCTCTTCAGATGGATCCTATTCATATGGTTCACTCTCCTGAACATTCTGAGTCGGTTCCTCAGCTATCGACATCAGTACCAGCTCTATTGGAGCAACTGACTCCTCACTTTCTACGTGAATATCTCTATACACTGCTTCATCTCCTGACATCTGTAATAAAATTTTAATATCTTTCTGAGCATGTAACAACAAAATATTATTATCACATAACAATTTAGTTTATGTTAAATCTTTTTCTTTTAATCTTCTTGCGATGACTTTCCTCAACTTATCACTTAAAAAATCTACTTGAGTTTATTACTTACTAACTTCTATTACTCTTACTAAGGTTTCCCCACTTAATTTTTATAACCTAAAGCAATGATACCAACCTGTGACACCCTTAATAAGGTGTTACACAGTACACAACATAAACACATATACAACTATATATCTTATTTACATGAATGTAATTACTATACTATTACATCATATCCATTAATTCTCCTAGGTTTCTATAACCATTACATATTCATATTATCATAATAGTATTCATTACACAATAATACTATACTATTACAAGGGTCTTCTATTTATCTATCTTAGCTTTCATTTTATCCTTACCAAATTCTTCAATCCGTTTGACCTTAGTTGAAATCATATAATTTAAATAAGGTATGAGCATTTAATTGTCCAACAAGTATAACAATTTAATAACAACAAAATTAAGAAACATATAAATAGTTGTGAAGTACTATGAATAACAAAATAGCACTTTTCTTTCCTTTTAAATCATTTTGAAATGACATATCAGTCATTTATTCTAAGTTGGTAAAAGGACCACAAACTTTCTTTTCTTTCATTAAAAAGGACTTTCTGACATTAAAACTATAAATCTAACATTTCTTACGAGTATGTCTAGGTGATAAGCCTATAGTACCCTATGTTGTACAACACTCATTTGTTAAACGTATTTACGTTTAAGTTTAGATACCATGCGTGTCAGTCAAAAACTTGACTAAAACATTTTTTTATTCTTCCTCAGGCTCACCTATGAATCCATACCAAAGCAATTGGATTTGGATAGCTTAACATAGCATCAATAATATTTTGAAAGATTTATTAGTAATCGATAAAAATATTTTAACATTTGTCTAGCCGAAACAAATGGCATCGACAATTGTTTAAACAATTCATGTTAAAACATTTCTTGAATATTTGTACAAATACTAATAGATTCGTATAAATACGAAATACATATATTCATGCAAGAAGTATGCATATTTGATCTTAATAACATTAAACAAACTTCATACGAACAATATCAGATGAAGTTACCAACTTGCTTAACATAAAGTATAGATAAGAGTTAGAAAACTTGCCTTATGCGTTCTTCTATTCTTTATTTTAATTCAGTCTTTATATGTTGTACATGATATAATCATGATGACACACCGATTAGCCACAACATACTTCATATATGTTATATATTAACTTTTCCTTCTAGCATACTTTATCTGAATTATTCAACTCATTATATTCGTTAAGTTCGTTATAGCTCGTTATGACTTTTTGACGTCTATACGTCATACTTCAATACCATTTAGCTAATGGCTAAGCCATATTCTCTCATATAGGCCAAGTATGTCCATTCTACACTTAAACTAAACATTTATGTTGTTTAAAGTATTTACGTTTAAAATGTTTATTATTTCAATTAACATTTAACTAATTAATAAGGATTTAATCACTCATTATAGTGATACTTTATATCATTTTTCAATGTTCATACTTATTCCATTAATCTACCCTAGTTCTGAGTTCAAAATAACTCATCACTAGCTTTTAACCCGACCTGGTGCAGCGACATTGAGTTTATACTTTCACAATGGCGTTGCGGCGCTAGCTCTGGCTCATGCTATTACAGTTGGGCACTGTGGCGCCCAAAATGAACTAAATATGTGGCACTACGATGCCGTCCTAGGGATTTTGTTTCCCAAGTTCAAATCCTGTACAAATGATTCTGACGTTAACTTCGCCAATTTGTAACTTCATCATCCCAACTTGGAAGGAATTCTAACTTGGAATGAATTCTTTCTTGAGCTTATTTCCCCCGGACATAATAATTTTTCGAATCATCTAACAAGCCTTTCAATCGGCTCAAAAGTCCCTCATCGCTTAGTTTTTCAACTTTGTGCTCTTAGCGTTTATTTTTCGTTTCTTTGTAACTTACTCATCCGAAACCAAAATGAGTTCGTTCTCAAGCTTACGACTCATATTTTCTATATTCTTCAATATTCTCATGAAATCCTATTTATTCAGGATCCTTAACCAACATTACAAATTCGTTCGGAAATCATAACGAATTATGATATCAACAGTTAACGTTGTGTACTAAAATTTTTGCCATAACTTCGTTATAGCATATTTTTACTCCATTCCAATTGAAACATTTTAACAACTTATACATGTCTAATATCTTATTTTCGAATATTACAACTAACTTATGAATGATTATTTTAAACTTATCCATCAACAACAATCTATACATTTTTCATACATTATTCGTGTAGTTCGTTATTTCGATTACGATTTCACTTAGCATGCATATATTTGTGTTTTAAGTGCACTAATTCATCCTTCTTTCTTTGGAACTCATATGATTTACATGAATCAATCAACAACCACCAACAAAGCACTTCATTAACAATCTACAAAGCATAAAAGAAATGTAAATGAAGGTTCTTTATTCTTACCTCTTGAGTTCTTACTTAGTTGATGATCTTGATTAATAATATAGCACTTCCTTCTTGCTTAATCCGAATTCTCTCACGTCTCTCTCAAATTACATAGAGTTTTCTCTTGATACTTGGTGAATTGGTGAAGGAAATGAAAAGAAATAAGCTTAATATATATAGAAGAAGCAAAACTTAGGGTCTTTTGGTCATTAGAGCAACTTTGCTCTTGCTTACTAATTGTTCACTTAACTTTGGGTCTTATATAGTTAACACTATCAAGTTTCCTCATCTTACAAACCATCCCCCTCATTAACCATCTTATAATTAACCATTGTTGGATTACAATGATCAACCAATACTTTTGGGGCAAAATTACATTAAATGAAGCTTGCAAGTGGGAAGATTTTTTGGCCAAACTTTGGGTTGGAATTAACTTTCATTTGAGCCTTGAATAAATTCATTCTTGGGTCTCCTAAAATTTTCTATTGGGTTTCTCAAAGTCATAGCCCAAAGGCTTGAAAATAAATCTTGACTATTTAACTTTTGTTGACTTTCTCGATTCATCCGACATGCCGAAAAATTGCATTTTTCGTTTCTAAATTTTATTAGATAATTTGTTTTTCCTCTTTATATTAACATTAGTGTGTTCTTCGAAAAATCAAAAAAATGTAAAAGCGTTTTTGGGTCTTTTTCTCGAAAAAATTTTATTTTCTCATACGATCTTAAATTTGTAAACCTTAGCACGTAAACACATTCTAGGTTATAGAATCTACCTTTAAACACATAACACAAAATAACATTAATAAATCTCATTTTATTTAATAATACTAAATAAAACTTAATTACAATCTAAGTAGGATTTTTCAGTCGTTACAGCTTACACAATGGCAAAGTTATTTTTGAGAAGTTTTTGATAAACCATCGATAGAAACCTCCATGTCCAAGAAAAGAATAAATCTCCGGCACACTTACAGGGTAAGGTAAAGTAGTAAAAATCTCTATCTTAACACTATCTACTTCTAATCCTTAGCTGAAACAACATGTCCTTATAATATACCTTGTTCTACCATAAAATGATTTTTTTCCCAGTTAAGAACAATATTAGTTTCTAAGCATCTATCAAGCACTTTAGTTAGATTATCAAGGCATGCAACAAAAGAATCACCATGAATTATGAAGTCATCCATAAAAACTTTTATACAACTTTTTAAAAGATCATAAAAGAAGCTTACTATGCATCTTTGGAAGGTACTTGGGACATTGCAAAGTCCAAAGGACATTCTTCTATAGTCAAATGTACCAAAGGACATGTGAAGGTGGTTTTGTCTTGATCTTCTGGAGCTATTTCAATTTGGTTGTAACCTAAAAATCCATCTAGAAAACAATAGTAAGTGTGGTCAACCAATCTTTCTAACATTTGATCAATAAAGGGGAGAGGAAAATGATCTTTTCTAGTAACTGAATTTAACTTCCTATAATCAATACACATTCTCCGACCTATTTTCATTCTTGTTGCCACCAACTCATTATTGTTATTCTGGACAACTATGATTCCAGAGTTCTTTGGAACTACCTGGACTGGACTCACTCATTGGCTATATGAAATTGGATAGATTATACATGCATCAAGCAATTTCAGCACTTTTTTCTTTACTACCTACATTATAGGTGGGTTCAGTCTTCTCTGAGCTTCTCTAGTAGGTTTGGCTCCTTCTTCTAACAAGATCATATGCATACACATAACATAACTTATGCCTTTTATATCTGCAATGGTCCAACCAAACATTGTTACATGATCCCTAAGGATTCTCAACAACTTGTCTTATTGTACTTTGGTTAAATTGTTAGCAATAATCACTGTCAGGGTGTCATCTTTTCCCAAGTAATCATACTTCATATAGGTTGGCAATGGTTTAAGTTTTAATGTAGGGACCTGTACAGCAGAAGGTATCAATTTTTTGGTGAGAAACATGTAATTGAATGGAATGGGATACATACTTATTTGAGATTTATGGTAAGGAATATAAAGTAGCTACAACCTCCTTTAATTCATGAGTCTACTCAAATTCTTTATCCAACTCCAAGCTCTATCCCTATATACTTGATCAAAAGAATTCTGTACTAAAAGGTCAACAACATTAATAACATAAACTGGATTGATATCACTAGGGTAACTCATGGCTTCATATATATTGAATTAGATCTTTTCTCCATCAAACTCCATAGTCAAGGTCCCATTATTCACATCAATCATGATCCTAACAGTCTTTAAGAATGGCCTCCCTAATAAGATGTGAGCAGGGTTTAGAGATGAATCATTCTCTATATTCACAATATAAAAATTTGCAAGAAAGATCAGCTCATTTACCTGCACTAAAACATCTTTAATTACCCCTTCAGGGTAAGTGTTAGTCATGTCAGCAAGTTGAATAATAATACCAGTTTGTTTTAAAGGTCCTAGATTATAAGAAGCAAATATAGATAATGGCATGACATTAATTGAAGCTCCTAAATCTAGCAAAGCTTTCTTAAATCTAGTATTACCTATTCTATAAAGAATGATAAACATGTCTGGTCTTTACATTTAAGGGACATTTTCCTTTGTAGAACTGCTAATACAATTTCTCCCACTAACTCTTTCATCATTTCTTAACTTTCTCTTATTAGTGCATAGTTCTTTAAAAACTTGGAATACTTGGGCACTTGTTTTATTGCATCTAACAGAGGGATATTTACCTCTAACTTCCTAAATGTCTCCAAGATCTCTTTTTCTTGCTCATCCTTCCTTGAAGCTCTATGATTCCTTAGTGGAAAAGGTAAAACATTAGTCTTTACTGAAATAACAAGGTTAGGACTTAACTTAGGTGGTTCAACCTCTTTCTTAGATTGCTCTTGTTCAAGCTCAGCAGTGGCCTTGGGCACTTCCAGGTCTTTTCCACTTCTTAGTGTAATGACACTTGCATTTTCCCTTAGATTCACAAGTTTTTTAGAGGGTAGTTTTCTTGAGCCTTGAGAGTCCAATCTCCCAATTGTGGTAGCCAGTTAACTTCCTCATATCATTAATGGAAGTTCTTATCTCTTGTTGAAACTGTTGTGTCTGAGTCATAAAGGCTTTAAACATGTCTTCTAATGATGTTCTAGAGTTAGCAGGGGCTGTTTGTCTAGGTTGGTACTATTGTGGAGCTGGTTAGAAACCTTGCTGCCTAGTTAAGAAGACTTCTTGTACCGGTGGCTTATTTCCTCCATAACTCAGATTGGGATGATCTCTCCAGCCTGGATTATAAGTGTTTGAGTAGGGATCATACTTCTTCTGAGGTTGTGCCTGATAGTTTCCTACTGCATTGATTTGTTGCACAGTCTCATTCTCTTGTAAAGTTGTGCATGCATCTGCGTTGTGATTTGACTATAGACAGATCCCATAAGCTTTTACAACCGGTATATTTCTTGTAACTAATTGTTTAACCATATTAGTTAAGTCAGAAATCTTTTGCTCAAGATTACATATGCTTACCTCATTTACTCTTTTTGGTGTTGATTATTCTTGGTGCCACACTACTGTGAATTAGCTGCCATATTTGCAATCAAGTTCCTTGCAGCTTCTGGAGTTTTGTCAACTAATGCTCCTCCACTGGAAGCATCAATCATACTCCTTCCCATTGGTACCAAGACTATATAGAAGTACTAAATCAGGTGTTGATCATCAATTTGGTAGGGTGAACACCTAGAACAAAGTTTCTTAAATCTTTCCCAGCATTCATAGAGGGTTTCTCCATTGAACTGCCTGATTCCACATATCTCCTTCCTTATGTTATCCACTCTTGAAGTAAGAAAGTACTTCTCCAAGAACAGCTTCTTCATGTCATTCCAGGATTGAATTGATTCTGAAGGAAGATAGTACAACCAATCTTTTGCCAAATCTGCTAGTGAGAATGGAAAAGCTCTAAGTTTTATCTGTTTTTTAGTTATCCCTTATGGCTTCATGGTGGAACACACCACATGAAACTCATTTAAATGATTGTATGGATCTTCACTTGTAAGACCACGAAAAGTAGGCAAAAGATGAACTATTCCTAATTTCAGTTCAAAAGCATCACTCAAAGTAGGATACTCAATGCATAAAGGTTTGTTGATTCAAATTAGGAGTTGCCAACTCCTTCAAAGTCATGTTGTTGTTAGGCACAACCATCTCTTCTTCTGATTCACTTGATAAGTTATCAGACAGTAATTCGAGTGCTATGTTAAGGCCATGTGATGGAACTTCAACTTCTTTTTTTTCTATAGTTTTGTTCTGCACTCTACAATTTCCCTTCCTGGGCCTTCTTGCAATTTAATTTCTCAATCTCTAGATCAAAATTTAGCTTAACAGATTGAGAGGATCGAGTCATAAACAAATAAAGAAACAAAGATTAAATAGAAACAACTAATTATTCCCCGACAACGGTGCTAATATTTTGGAAGTTGTCGTCAAGCAATCCAAAATTAATCTTACTTTCACTCTATGAAATCAAATAATAAGCACAGTAGCAAGTAATGATCGATCCCACAGAAAATGATATTATTTCAAATCTATTCTAATGTTTCTAACTATAAACAATTAAGTAAAAGATTGGGGGATTTTGAATTAATAGTGTTTAACTAAAGAAAACAGATTTAGAATTAATGAAAATAATCAAGTAAGTTGAAACTTCAATTCTTTAGTTCAGCTTCACTAATTCACAGCAATAATATAATCAAGTTAACATTATTTCTTCCTTCAATGAAATTAATAACCCTAGATAACCGCAATCGCTTAATTATCTGAAATCCTCCTTAGATTTTAAATCTAATGTAGCAATCACCCCTACTAGACCCTAACTATTATAAAACCCGGAACTATCAGTCTATATTTATTATAACAGAAGCATTAAGAATTAGAGAATTAGGTTATTTCAAGAAACAATCACACTATCAAAGATTATTTAACTTGCCTTCTAATAATCATAGCAATACCCAAAAGCTTGTCCACAATCGTGTATTACTAAGAACTACCTGTGATTAGATATAACATCATTTGCCTAATATATTATACCTTACTCTAGCAGATGATATTAATTAAAAATTTCAATCATGCAGAACAAATCAGTTAATCCAATAACATTTAAGCAATTAAAACATATTATCATAAATAAATCTCATGTAAGAAGGAATCAATAATAAAATTTAATTATTCTATTAACTACAAATAAGGTTCCACGTCCCTTTAGAACTGAATGAAAAAAACTAAGCTAGCATGCTGATAAGAACTCTAAATAATGTGTAGTATGTATAACAAAGTGTAGGATGTGATATCAAGGATGTCCCAAACTGATTACAAGTGGCAGGTATTTATACAACATCGAAGCCCTAGAAGAATTCTAATTCTACTCTACTTTGGAAGTCTTCAGTCTCAAATATGGTAGTTTCTTAATCTTTACCGACCTCTGCAATCTAGATTTTTGTAGCTTCCTTATCGAGTTAGAATTAGGTTTCCATAACCAAGTATGTTTCCTTTTACTTTTTCAATTCCAGTTCGAATTCATATTCAGTTTCCATGTTGAACTATAACTCAAATTCCTTAATACATTCGATTTCTTTCTTGATCAACTTCATCTTCCTTCTTTAATCGTAATTTTGTCTCCAAATCGTGTTAGGAATTAAATTCACAAGTGTCAGCACCTCAAATCCTTCTTTAACTTAGATTCCAAAAGTCATCTCACAAGTCGAGCCATACGATCGTAGAGCATAGCTTCTCAGAAGCAAAATGTAAAGTAACAAATTGTAGGGTCAACTATCTCAACGATCGTAGAGTAAACCTCGTCAGTCGTAAAGCTGAAAATGTAGAGTAAATAGCAAATCGTCGAACGGAAGTAGACTAATTTTAGATTTCTCACACTACGAACGTAGAGTACCAATGTTGATCATAGAGTACTTCTGCAAAAACAACATAAAACTCGGCATTAAACTCCATATTTGCAAACTTTTATCAAATTCTTCTCAAAATCGATAAACACCTTCAATCAGTTTATATAACAGATAACTTTCAACTAAAAGCATAAAAGAATAAAAATAAACAAATATTATACACCTATCATAATATGAGTAGAAGTAATGAGAAATAATATTTTTCTTTCACTCTTGTTATAAGTAACACAACCAATCAAAAACCATTGGACAACTATCCAAAGATTTCATTTTTCCCATTTTACAGCTGAAGAAATTCCGAATCTAACCAAGATGAGCAAAACAATCAATTGACTAATTGGAACACCAAAAGTATACAATTAACACCTTACCAACTACATTGATTATTAAAAAATAAAAAATGAATGATTCCACCCAAAGGGAAAAAAAAAATACGAAAACGACTAGGATTTGCAGTCCTCAATCAGCCTACAATTTTACCTTCAAAATTTTGTACATGTATATATTCACTATTGAGCCATAATTCAAGGTTTGAGATTTAAGATTGTTAATGAAATCAAGACACTTCCACATAAAATTATACTAAATCGCTAAAAATACTAGTGCATTTTATAGAAACAAAGAGGCATGACAGAAACATAATTATACCTTGCCGAGAGTATGAATGAGCGCGGCAACTCTGACTCCGACAATGATGACGTCAGCATCCTCATCGGCGGCATTCCTAGATCTGGATTCTTCTTTAATGGATGTGGTTGTGGTCGCGGTGGCGCACTCGCCGGCCTCTACAAAATCTTCACAAACAAAATGTATACCAAAACAAATCCTAACAAAGAAGCGAAAATCGATCCTAAAATGTAATGTTCCTCCATTCAATTATAATGTGAGCAAACCAAAGACTCCGATTAACAGTGGGAAGAATGCCAAAGAACGATGGGAAGAGCGTCGACGGAGTTTCTCTCTCTAGGGTACACCCGGCAAACTGCAGCCCAAGCCCGCGGGCTGGGTCCACCCGCCCGCCACAGACGGGGCTTTGGACCGTATTTTTTTAGCTCAATAAAATTTTGGTCTTTTTGGGTCAAATCCAAAAAAATAACATAAAATAGGCACAAAGTGGTCTCCGCCCACGAGTCGGCCTAGCCCGCCCACCACGGGCCAGGCTTTGGACTGCAGAATTTTATTAAGAAAAACCCACTTTTTACCACCCATTTTTATTTACTTTTACCATTTAGGTATTTACCTGTCGCCGTGCTGCGGTCACTTCTGGGGATGGATTTTGGGCTAATTTTGAATTGTGTGGGTTGCGAGTTTTTCTCTTAAACGCTAAATTTTGCATAATTCTTAATTTCTTCTGCTCCTCCAACCACAAAAAAAGAATTATTTATTTATAAAAATTTTGTTTATTAGTATTAAAATTACTACAAGAAATATTTAAAGAGTGAGTAGGATCGTTATAAGCAGTAAAACATGTTTATAAGTAATTTTAAAAAGTAAAAGATGTTTAATAAGCAGTTTATAATCTTTTAGTATATTAAGCTTTATTATAAGAAATAATTATTAAAACTATAATGTTGAATTTGTAAACAACATTTGTAAAACTGTGGCACATAATATGCGACTCAAAATATTAGATAATAATGTGCTTTTTAGGAGGAGACTTGTCATTTTTCTTTCATTAAAGTGTATATATATATATATATATATATATATATATATATATATATATATGAAAAGAGATATATGCTACTGGGTATCTAACTAGTATATCACTTAATACATCCATTTTAGTGTTGTTTATATAAATTAAACTGTACGAATTTAAAAATATATAAAAATATTTGAACATATAAATTTTCATATGATTTGGTGATGTCTATTATCAACTCTATGGTAATAAAAGTTCAATTAATTTTAGTCGTTACAAAAATATACTTATTTTACAATGTTATAATAATGGTGCTATATGACCTCAAAATAAATAAAAATTTATGTTTACTTATATTTTTCATGATCTTTTCATTAGTCGTTTAAATTTTACTAAAAAAATTAAGATAAACTCATTTTATAAAAGTAAGGCATATAACTTGTAGGGTATCTCCCGCAAGCCATATCAACCCCTATATATAAAAAGTCGTAGTCGATCTTTATAATTTGAAAAATCAATGAGTTATCTTGGTTGGTTATTATGAGTGGGCTCGATTGGATTGAAAAATTAAAATGTTCCATCATCCTACGATCGAGAAAATTGTCGGTGTCTCTTTACATTTCTCCTTTTCCTCTTCTTCTTTCACTTTCTGTTTCTCTACAATTATATAATCGCTATTGTCAACACCAAGATTCTTCCAGACGCCTCAATCACCAAAAGCACGTCAAATCCTGCACAGAAACGAAATCACACGTGATGCTTGACGACTTATGCCACTGGGAGATAGTTCCGGTATGAGAGTAAGTAAAGGCTGGATAAGGTTTTAACAATGGAAGCTTGATGCCCTTATGCTAAAAAATAATGTTGTACCTGATAATTAGGGTGTAACCTTGTATTTATTGTGATCACACCACCTTCGTCAAGCTTTTCCTCATATAGAATTCCTCATTTTGTAGGTACCTTAATGGGATTGAACTCAATTTGCTTAAAGAAAGGAAATCGGATTTTATCCTGACACTCTACTGCCAAACCAGATTCCTACGCAGGGTAAATACCTCCACGTGGACTTTGGCCCACCATGTAAGACCCCAACTTATTATAAATGAAATTGAATTTCTCTATTTATTATTTTGAAATAGTAAGTGTTGATTTGATTAATGTGGTTAGTTATGGGTAAAATGCGCAAATATTTTAAATAAGCAAGTGGTTATAAAATATTCATTGTTTTCGGGAAATATTCGTTTGGTCGTGGAATATTCTTACTGTCGGGAAATATTCGTACGACAGCGCAGCCTTGTGTGGGCCCTATAACGGAAAGCGATTGGATGAAGAAAACGACAAGTATAAGATTTTATAAATAACCACAGTAGTTATTCTCAATTATCTTTGTTGGAATACGGTGGTGTTAAAAAACACAAGAAGACACCAGTATTGCACCAATTATTGATTCTTACGTAAAAGGCACTACTCAATAATTGTTATAGTAATTATTATTCAATATTTTATTTTATTGATTCAATAATTTCTACGTTGATATTTTATATTATTGTTATTTCAATAATTATCACTAAGAGATTTTTATTATCGGATCAATAATTCATATTATTTGAATAATATTATTAGATAGCATTATTGGCAATGTCTAGAAAGTTTTGTCTAAGGAGAGGTTTGGTCACCTAATTGCGCGTCAGTAAGGAGAAATCCTTATTGGAAAGCCCCCTCTTTCCTGGGAATGGTCTGGTTGTCGATATTGTGATTCTGTAATATTATTTGTGAATAATTAATTATTAATTTATATGATAAGGAAAATATTGATTTTATGTAGATATAGACGGAGAAAATTTTAAAGTGACAATTGTTGAAAATTTGATATTTTATCTTTTCTGATAAAATAATTCATTTAAATATATTATTATATTATAATAATATAATAATGGTGATATTTTTACAATGAATGTGGGATATATGAATATATGAAGAGGAAGAGTATTTTTGTTACTAAAAATATTTTAAACGTGTTTTTCATGTTTGTGGACCCCATTTCTTGACTTAAATTTGATTATAGCATGTAAAATCGTCCGTATGTGGATTTCAGTAAATTTCTGTTTGGAATTTGGAAAAACTTAAACTTACAAAGTTGTAGAGAATTGAATTTCCTATGGAATGAACATAAGATTTGAATTTTTTTGATAAAAGGGCTATTTATTATGAATTATTGAAGTTCTGGTATTTTGGGTCTGAATTGATTTTTGGAGTTTTTAATATTTTTGTTTAGAAAAACGTTTTTGTGGTTTTTGGCACTTGTGTGGCTGATGTTTTGGTTAAAGAAGTGGACGTAGGAAGTTTAAGAAAAATATATTAATATTATATTAAATTTTATGCTTTGGTGTTCTAAGCATTTTCCTATAAATAGGGTGCTTATGTTAGAATTGAAAATCACACCAGAAACTGAAATATTCTCTCTCTATATTATCGAGCGTATTCTTGTGAGTATTTTGATACTTTAAGTGTTACTATACGGTGCAACTTCCTTCAGCACTATATCCAGTATTCCAGTCAGAAGTACTATCTTTTCAAGGTAAGGGATGTTATTTTTTAAAAATGATATTATTTCTTCTAATATCATTATGTCGGAATATTGGTAAGATTTTTCTTGTGAAATTCTTGCCTTTTAGTGTCGGGATTACTATTCACGTATATGGCATTATTCACGTATACGACACTATTCACGAATACGATACTATTCACAGAAAAATTAAATTTTTGTTTTTTGTTCAAGATATGTATTATGGATACTAGCTTTGATTGTATCCATGTTTTGGTCTTCATTCTTGAATTTTTACTCCACTATGATTATTTACGAAGTATTTTTGAACTTGAATTGTTTAAAGTACAAATCCTTAATATTTGTTTTTTTTTTCACTGGATTCGTTTTCTTTAAAATATTTTTCATCATCCTCAGTCCTAAATGATGATATTACTGAATATCTTTGGCCCAGTAGTGCAAAGATTAATGATTTTCGATAAATATCTTTTTGGCCCGTAGTGCAAAGATGTACAAGTGTTGAGATGAACATGACCAACTGATGAATATCTTTGGCCTGTAGTGCAAAGATGAATATTTGATTCAAGATATATATTGATTGATGTTACAGGGAATAAATATTGATGAAAAACTTTTAAATTCATAGAAGAAAACATATTTCATTCTCTACGTAACTCTTCTAATGAATTGCTATTTCCGCTGTGAATATTGATTTAAAACTTGTTGTCTATTGTATTCTATCAGATTTTTCCCTGTTGAGAACTAACGATAATTTGTTCTATATTATCTTAGTCATAATATTCTTTACTGGGCTAGTTGAGCTCACCCTTTTCCTTTTTGTTCCATTTTTCTTCTCAGGAGGCGAGAATGTAGCGAGTACTAGTCGGGGTGTGGAATGATGGTTCTAGAAGTTGTTTTAGTTGTCCTCACTATTTTGTAAAATAGTGTATCAATAATTGTAATGAGGATTTATTTGAGTGTGGATATTGTCTAGATGACAATATTTGTATTTAAATTCACAGTTTAAGTGTTGTCGTATTTTGCACGATAATTGTATTAATAAAGTTGTAGTTGTTTCTGTACCATGTGTTTGGAGACTCAGAATGGGTGTTGTATACCTATTTTGGGGGCGTCACAGTTGGTATCAGAGCTTAGGGATATGATCTCTGGCGGAGATCGGGGAATAGAACTAGGTGGGGAGAGATGAGTAAATCCTTCGCTAGTATGTCCTACCTAAGCTTATTTGTAGGTCGGTCATAATATAGGGATATTATGTGATATGATAATTTCTTTAATTAACCCTTATTTTATGACAGTATTTGAGAATGTTAACAGTGGAGTAAATGAGACCATGGAGACTTCTTTACTCACCAATGAGGAAAACGTGCAACAGGCCGACAATGTTCCTCCTGTAAACAACACCACTGATCAGACGATGAACGATGGGATGTTTAGAAGCTTTTTGTAGTTCATGAAAAATCAGACGAAGGAGACTCGTGTACAAAATACAGGTGGAAATGATAAGAACGCATACGGTTTATCACTGACCCAAGCGATTCAAATAGTTAGGACCACGAATTTCGGGAAAGCGGATCCGATTTAAAGCGCGAGAGCGTGGGTCAAATAAATTACCAAGATATACGATGTCTTATGATGCACGGAGGAACAGAAGGTTCCATTCGCCACCTTTATGTTCCGTAATGAGGCAGATTACTGGTGGAAATCTGTGAGGCGTACCCATCCAGCCACACTCAGCATGTCTTGGGAGACATTTCAAAAACTATTCAATGACAAGTACTTTCCTGAAAGTATTCGTCATATGAAGGAGGTAGAGTTTATTAGACTGGAGCAGAACAACATGACGGTGTCCAGTACGAGGCGAAGTTTGCGGAGTTATCCAGGTTTGCACCACATTTGGTGGAGAATGAGGAACGTATGACGCGGATGTTTCTAAGAGGTTTAAAACCCGACATACGTCAGTATCTCATTTTGTATAAGTTTTATCTATATTCAGATGTTGTCAACATGGCTCAATTATTAGAGCGAGATAACGAGTACGTTCAACCGAGGGACCACAACCAGGGTCATACCAGTGACAGCAGTCATCGGAACAACGATAGCCAGCGGGGAAAGAAAAATACGAACAAAAGCAGTAACCACTCTGGTGGTAATCATAGCCATGATAATAGAAGAAGCAAGTCGGGAGGAGATTTTAAAAAGAGGAGGTACAACAATGACAATGCGAAGACGTCAGCACTAACAACAACTGGTTCTAAGTGAGGAAAACGACCACCGGTCGTATGCTATAAATGTAAAAAAGAGGGACAAATCAGCCCAAACTGTCCACAACAGTTCAAGGTATTCTATAATTGTGGAAAGGAAGGACATATCGCTCGAGATTGTACGGTAGCGAAACCAAGTCCAGTGGGTATGGTAACTCAAAAGGCTATCCCAGAAAAGTCAAAGTCAACGGTTCCTGGAAGAGTGTTTGTCGTGACTGGTCAAAATACGAGGAACCCAAACAAGGTGATCACGGGTAAGCTAATCATAAATTCTTGCGAAGTTTATACCTTACTAGATACCAGTTCTACCCATTCATTTATTTCTCCTGCTTGTGCTCAATGTTTAAACTTGATTCCGGAGAAATTAGACTTTGACTTATCTGTAGAGACTCCGTTAGGAGAAACTTTTATTACATCCACTATTTATAAATCTTGTTTGATCCAAGTTGGCACCATCACATTACCCGTTGATCTTATCTCTTTAAAGATACTTGCATTTGACGTGATTTTAGGGATTGATTGGTTAACCACTCATCATGCCAAAATTGATTGTTTTCGTAAGGTTGTTAGTTTTCATATTTCTAACCAACCTGTTATACGAATTCAAGCAACTAAACCACTAAAATCAATCACTGTCATATCAAGCCATAAAGCCATTCATTTATTGAAAAATGGATGTCAATCTTTCTTAGCCCATGTTATGGATTTGAATAAAGACACGTCAGATTTGAATAAAATTTATGTTGTTAGTGAATTTCCTAATGTATTTCCTGAAGAACTTCCCAGTCTACCCCCAGAACGTGAAGGTAAATTCTTTATTGACCTTGAACCTGGTACAAAGCCCATTTCTAAAACCCCATATCGAATGGCTCTATTGAACTGAGGAGTTAAAGGTCCAACTCTGGGGAGTTGTTGGACATCGGTTTCATTCGTCTTAGTACATCTCCTTGGGGTGCTCTGTTTTATTTGTAAAGAAGAAAGAGCGGGAGTATGCGACTTTGTATTGACTATGGGGAATTAAACCATGTCACCATCAAGAATAGGTATCGCTACCTCGCATTGATGACATGTTTGACCGCCATAAGGAGCACAATTCTTTTCAAAGATCGATCTTCTTTACGGATATCATCAATTTGAAGATTAGAGGCGAGGATATTCAAAGCGCGCTTTTAGAACTCGATGCGGGCATTATGAATTCTTAGTTATGTCTTTTGGATTGACTAATGCTCCTGCGGCTTTTATGGATATGATGAACCGAGTATTCAAGGAATATTTGGATCAGTTCGTTGTTGTCTTTATTGATGACATCCTTATATATTCCAAAAGCCGTGAAGATCATGAGCACCATTTGAAATTTGGTACTCAAAGGCTTCGTGAAAACAAGCTTTATGCTAAGTTGAAGAAATGCGAGTTCTGGCTTGAGGAAGTAGCATTCCTTGGGCACGTGGTGTCAAAACATGGAGTATCTATTGACCCGGTGAAGATTGAAGCAATACAAAGTGGGGAGCAACCTAAGACAGTAACCGGAGTACGTAGCTTTCTGGGTTTAGCTGGTTATTATCGGAGATTTGTGGAAGGATTTTCTCAAATCGCTACTCCGTTAACTCAGCTGACTCGGAAGGATACAAAATTCGTATGGAGCGAGGAATGCGAGAAGAGTTTTCAAGAACTCAAGAGGAGGCTCATTTCGGCACCTATTCTGACAATACCGTCTGGTTTGGATGGATTTGTTATCTACAGCGATGCTTCAGGCAAAGGGTTAGGATGTGTTCTCATACAACATGGGAAAGTCATAGCCTATGCCTTGCGACAACTTAAAGAATATGGGAGGAATTATCCTACTCATGATCTAGAGTTGGTAGTAGTCGTTTTCGCGCTAAAGATCTGAAGGCACTATCTATATGGGGAGAAAGTGGAGATATATTTAGACAATAAAAGCCTAAAATATTTCTTCACCCAAAAAGAACTCAACATGCGGCAACGAAATTGGCTCGAGCTGTTGAAAGATTACGACCACACCATTCAATACCATCTTGGAAAAGCGAACGTAGTAGCTGACGCGTTGAGTAGAAGATCATATCCAGGAACGAGTGCGATGTTGTCAACACAAAGGCCCATTTTGTGTGATTTACAAAAGATGAAGATAGAATTCAAGACTACGAGGACCCATGCGATGATGTCAAGTATACGCATAGAACCGACTTTAATCGAAAGAGTTAAAGTTGCTCAAGCCACAGACCCGGAGCTGATGCGTATGAAGAAGAAAGTACAAGAAGGTGTTATTCCAGAAGCAAAAATCGATGAAGAAGGAATACTTCTAGTCCACTCCAGACTTTGTGTTCCTAACGACTCTGATTTAAAATACAAGATCATGATGGAGGCACACAATACACCATTTGCAATCCATCCTGGAAGTACCAAAATGTATCGTGATCTTCGACATACATTTTGGTGGAACAATATGAAGAGAGAGATTGCAAGGTTTATCTCGAGGTGTTTAACTTGTCAACATGTAAAGGCAGAGCATCAAGTGCCTAAGGGTCCATTGCAACCACTTGAGATTCTGAAATGGAAGTGGGAACACATTACCATGGATTTCGTTACGGGTCTTCCCACGGTTTCTCAAGGCATAGATGTTATTTGGGTTATTGTTGATAGATTAGCCAAGTATGCTCATTTCTTGCCGATACGGGAGACTTATTCCCTTGAACGTCTTGCTCGTATATATGTAAATAAGATTGTGAGATTGCATGGCATGTCAGTATCCATAGTTTCGGATCATGGCCCAAGATTCACTTCACGATTTTAGGTTAGCTTGTAAAAAGCTATGGGCACGGATTTACGATTCAGTTCGGCATACCATCCTCAAACGAACAGACAATCAGAGAGGACTATTCAAACTCTTGAAGATCTATTAAGACTCTGTGTCCAACACTTTAAAGGGAGTTGGGATAAGTATTTACCATTGGTGAAATTCTCCTACAACAACAATTATCAGGCAAGTATAGGTGTGGCTCCATTTGAAGCATTATATGGACGAAAGTGTCGCTCTCCAGTATGCTGGGATGAGGTAGGTGAAGCAACATTGTTGGGACTAGAGTTGGTACGTATAACTACAAAAAAGATCCAAATAATTCGACAACGTATACAAATGCCACAGGATCGACAAAAGAGTTATGTGGATCTTCATCGAAAGGACGTGAAATTTAGTATTGGGGATCATGTATTATTGCGTGTTGCTCCATGGAAGGGAGTTAAAAGATTTAGAAAAAGAGGAAAGCTCAATCCACGATTTATTGGTCCATTTCAGATTCTTGACCGAGTAGGAAATGTGGCCTATAGACTCACGTTACCTCCAAGTATGTCTCGTGTTCATAATGTTTTTCACATATCTGTGCTTCAAAAATATGTGAAAAACCCGAACCACGTTATTGAGTTAGAACAGGACGAGATAACCAAAGACTTAACGTATGCGGAGGTACTTGTAAAGATCTTGGATAGAAAGGAGCATGTCCTACGCACAAAGGTCATACCACAAGTCAAAGTTTTTTGGAGGAACCATGCTATTAAGAAAATGACCTGGGAGTTGGAAACGGAAATGAAAGCGAGGTATCCTCACCTTTTCGAAACACCAGGTACGTACGTCAATTTCGAGGACGAAATTTCATAAGGAGGGAGGTTGTAAGACCCCAACTTATTATAAATGAAATTGAATTTCTCTATTTATTATTTTGAAATAGTAAGGGTTGATTTGATTAATGTGGTTAGTTATGGGTAAAATGCGCACATATTTCAAATAAGCAAGTGGTAATAAAATATTCATTATTTTCGGGGAATATTCGTTTGGTCGTGGAATATTCTTACTTTGTTGGGAATATTAAATGACGACAAGCGAATTTTGTGTGGGCCCCATGTGAAAAGCAATTGGATGAAGAAAATGACAAGTATAAGTTTTTAAAAATAACGGTGTAGTTGTTACCATTAATACTGTTGGAATACCCAGTGGTTAAAACACAGTAGCACACGGTATTGCACCAATTATTGATTCTTACGTAAGAAGGCACTACTCAATAATTGTTACAAGATAATTCTCGTTCAATATTTATTTTATTGATTCAATAATTGCTACGTTGATATTTTATATTATTGTTGTTTCAATAATTATCACTACACAGTATTTTCCATTATCAGATCAATAATTCATATTATTTGAATAATATTATTAGATAGCATTATTGGCAATGTCTAGAAAGTTCTGTCTAACGAGAGGTTGGGTCACCTAATTGCGCACTAGTAAGGAGAAATCCTTATTGGAGAGCCCCCTCTTTCTTGGGAACGGCCTGGTTGTCGATATTGTGATTGTGTAATATTATTTATGAATAATTAATTATTAATTTATATGATAAGGAAAATATTCATTTTATGTGGATATAGATGGAGAAAATTTTAAAGTGACAATTGTTGAAAATTTGATATTTTATCTTTTCTGATAAAATAATTCATTTAAATATATTATATTATAATAATATAATAATGCTGATATTTTTACAATGAATGTGGGATATATGAATATATGAGGAGGAAGAGTATTTTTGTTACTAAAAATATTTTAAACATATTTTTCATGTTTGTGGACCCCATTTCTTGACTTAAATTTGATTATAGCCTGTAAAATCGTCCGTATGTGGATTTCGGTCAATTTCTGTTTGGAATTTAAAAAAACTTAAACTTACAAAGTTGTAGAGAATTGAATTTCCTGTGGAATGGACATAAGATTCGAATTTTTCTGATAAAAGGGCTATTTATTATGAATTATTGAAGTTCTGGTATTTTGGGTCTGAATTAATTTTTGGAGTTTTTAATATTTTTGTTTAGAAAAACGTTTTTGTTGTTTTTGGGACTTGTGTGACTGATGTTTTGGCCAAAGAAGTGGGCGTAGGAAGTTTAAGAAAAATATATTAATATTATATTAAATTTTCTGCTTTGGTGTTCTAAGCATTTTCCTATAAATAGGGTGCTTAGGTTAGAATTGAAAATCACACCAAAAATCGAAATATTCTCTCTATATTATCGAGCGTATTCTTGTGAGTATTTTGATACTTTGAGTGTTGCTATACTGATCTGCAAGTTCCTTGAGACTATATCCATTATTCAAATAAGTATCTTGTCTTTTTCGAGGTAAGGGATGTTATTTTTTAAAATGATATTATTTCTTCTAATATCATTATCTTGGGAATATTGGTAAGATTTTTCTTGTGAAATTCTTGTCTTTTTAGTGTCGGGGTTACTATTCACGTATACGACACTATTCACGTATATGACACTATTCACAAATACGGCACTATTCATAGAAAAATTAAATTTTTGTTTTTTATTCAAGATATCTATTATGGATACTAGCTTTGATTGTATCCATGTTTTGGTCTTCATTCTTGAATTTTTACTCCACTATGATTATTTACTAAGTATTTTTGAACTTGGATTGTTTAAAGTATGAATCATTAATATTTATTCTTTTGTTTCGCTGGATTCATTTTTTTAAAAATATTTTTTATCATCCTCAGTCCTAAATGATGATATTACTGAATATCTTTGGCCTGTAGTGCAAAGATTAATGATTTTCTGATAAATATCTTTGGCCCGTAGTGCAAAGATGTACAAGTGTTGAGATGAACATGACCAACTGATGAATATCTTTGGCCTCTAGTGCAAAGATGAATATTTGATTCAAGATATATATTGATTGATGTTACAGTGAATAAATATTGATGAAAAACTTTTAAATTCATAGAAGAAAGTAGATTTCATTCTCTACGTAACTCTTCTAATGAATTAATATTTTCGCTGCGAATATTGATTTAAAACTTGTTTTCTATTGTATTCTATCAGATTTTTCCCTGTTGAGGACTAACAATAATTTGTTCTATATTATCTTAGTCATAATATTCTTTACTGGGCTAGTTGAGCTCACCCTTTTCCTTTTTGTTCCATTTTTCTTCTCAGGAGGCGAGAATGTAGCGAGTATTAGTCGGGGTGTGGAATGATGATTCTAGAAGTTGTTTTTGTAGTCCTCACTATTTTGTAAAATAGTGTATCAATAATTGTAATGAGGACTTATTTGAGTGTGGATATTGTCTAGATGATAATATTTGTATTTAAACTCACAGTTTAAGTATTGTCGTATTTTGCACGACAATTGTATTAATAAAGTTGTAGTTGTTTCTGTACCATGTGTTTGGCGACTCAGAATGGGTGTTGTATACCTATTTTGGGGGCGTCACACACCATATAATTTGGGTCCTACTAATTATGCCCCAACAATGCCCTCAGTCTTCTATTAAATGGAACATTTAATGGAAGAATTCCCCAATTAATTAAGGCTAAATAATTAAACATAAATGACTAACACAGAACTCAAACGCTTTGAAAACTTGCCCAACACATAAGGTCGGGCCCTTCTGACAACCATACACTTCATGTAATCATTTAACACCATTTATTGCGCCATTCCCCGTAATGTGTGAGAAACTAAAAAATAAACCATTACAAAATTCTTTTCCCCAAAATCAATAGCCACGCTCCTCATATCAATTTTTCAAAATCCTCAAAACTTCTTTGCACATTCTTCTACCTGCAAGTAAACTTTTTTCCTTCGGCTAAGCTTTTCTTGTTTCTTGACACCATCAATAGCCTCTTCAAGTATTCCCTTCACCTCTACTCCATCTGAAATCGAACCCATCAATGCCATCCCCATTTCCTACATTCCACCTATCCTAACAAGCACATCTGCCACCGTAACCGAAGCCACTACAATCACCACCACCAGCTCTGCCACCCAAGTACCGGCCCTATCCAGGGCAGAGTTGGAATTTTAGAGAATGATAAGAGAGTATCGAAGATGAAACAAAGTTCGTCCATGCCAACACCAAATCCACCATTACCGATGACAACCTTGCTGAAATACGGGAACAATACCATATTCTGGACAACTACGACCTCAAGGCCCCCTCCGAAACCAATCGTATGTACCATCGCCCCGACAGATGGACTACAATACCCCTCATTCATTTGGAAAAGGGGTTCAATTTCCACTTTATGCCTTTATCATTACCTTGCTAGGGTTTATCGGCATCGGCTTCTCCCAACTGGTGTCGAAGTCCTACATTCACATTGTCACCTTCATCGCTTTCTTCCTCTTTATTTTTGCTATGAGTAAACCCCGAGAACCAGGATTTAGACTAATTAGCAAGCAAACTCCCAAACCAAATCAACCCAAACAGATCGAGAAACGCTCAATAATAAATACCCCCTCTAGCAACAAAGGATGACATCACCAATGGTTCTTTGCCAAATTCCTCGAACTCCAGCAGATTCCAAAATGGGCCGAATATAAATGCCTAAATGCTACTATCGGAGAGATTACCGAGAAAAGAGTTGTTAAAATAGTAAAGTTAATCGAAAAACTACCAATGAAAGAATGGGACTTCGTCTTCTAAAAAATCAAACCTGGTTATATAAGCATAAATGTAAGTCCCGAAATACCCTCCTTTCACCTTTATATAATCTTCACTTCTGACTTAATCTTTACTCGCAGTATCCCTCATCAAGCCAATAGGCACCGAAGATATTAGCCAATCTTCTCCTACCCTCTTATTACCGAAACTGCCCCCTTGGTAATCATATCCGAAGAACCACCTACCACTATTATCGAACCAAACCCACCAGTAAGCGTACCTTAACCACCCACCACAACAATTCCCACTCCATCCTTCACGAAAAAGAAGAGACAACTAGATATGCCCAACTCTGAAAGGACTAAAATCCTTCGAATTAAGAAAAGGCACAATAAACCTGTTGTCCAAACCACTGCCACCTAAACGCCTAAGGTTGTTTCATTCGAAGCTCATGTCATCCCAACCAATGATATTCCGATCTATGAATCCCTTCAAATAAATATCTCTGATCCAAACTCATCCATCGAAGAAACTGATAACCCAAAACAAAAAAGAAAAGACCACAAAGACCCCTCATCCGAAACATAAGCCAAAAAAGCCAACACCGAAGCCTCTCCCGAACACACTCCTGAGCACATTCCTTATTTTCCACCAAAACAACCCTTCAAGGCGAGTCCGAGAGGATCAAGCCTCAATAATGCTATGGCCCCAATACACTGAAGACTTCCTATATGACCTTTTTGAAAACTTTGTTCTCCCAGCTGACGAGCCCTGGTTGGAGAATGAAAGCATCAAAGACCTTGTGTTTGCCACCTTTATGCATTAAGATCGGTTATGTGATGCCCCCAAAACAGGTATACATCACCCATCTTGAGTCTCCAGATACATGGTACATAAATTCAAATACAACTTAATTATACAACAGTCGTGTAAAAATACGACAAAACATAGCTGAGAGTTTAAACAAGAATATTGTCATCTAGACAATATCCACACTCAACGGTGTCCTCATTACAATTATTATCACATTATTCCGTAGAATAGTGAGGACTACTAGTCATTTATCCTGGACCATCACTCCATTCCCTGACTCGTCCCAGCTATATTCTCATTTCCTGAAGAGAACAATGAAAGAAAGGGTGAGCTCAACTAGCCCAGTAATAAATATTATGACTAAGATAATGCAGAATAAATTATCCTTAGCCTTCAACAGTATAACAACTAATAGAATACAATAGACAACAAGTTTTAGATCAACAACTGCAGCGGAAATAAGCAATCCATTAGAAGAGTCAAGTAGAGCGTAAAATCTACTATCTTCTATGATTTAAAAAGTTTTTCATCAACTTTATCGCTGAGACTCAGCTTAAGAAAATAAACCACATCATCGAATCAACCCTGCACCACGACCAAGAATATTCATTAAATCATCAATGGTCATGACTATACCGAATAATCCCTGGTCATAATCATACCAAAAACTATCCATCAATGCACTACAGGCCAATGATGACTTTTACCACATCATTCATCACATTACGGTCATGATTATACCGAATAATCCCTGGTCATAATCATACCAAGTTTATCTATGCATGTAAGCCAAAGATGACTTTCATCACAATATAAGCATGAGGATGATGACAATGACACAATAATTCAATAAAACAAGTTCAAGGATAAATTTTAAAGATTTATAATTTAATTTATCCAGGAATCAATAACGACCAAATTGTCAATATGATACTGCTTCGTAGAGTAAAATTCAAGAATAATATTCATGTACCAAAAATAATTTGGACAGAAAAGAAATATATTTTTTGGGTAAATAGTACCCCGTAAATAGTACTTCGGGAATAGTACCCCGTGAATAGTACCCCGACATGAAAAGTGTCTAAAATACCCGAGTGAATGATACTAGAGTGAATAGTAATCAGGTGAATAGTAACCCATGAATAGTAACTCGTGAATAGTACTCCAGCACGAAAAGTGCCCCGAATACCCGAGTGAATAATACTAGAGTGAATAGTAATCAGGTGAATAGTAACCTGTGAATAGTAACTCGTAACAGAAAAATACCAAAGAAAATGATATTTCATGACGAGTACAAAATAAATGATATTCCAGATGAGTATAATAGAATATCTGAAAGCGCAAATAGATTTTCACCCGCCATGCGTTAATCCACGTGAGCATGATCATTTCCACAATTTAGTAAAGAATGAATATGAAGGATCATTTACCATGCATGCGATAATCCACATGTACAAAAGTTATTCCAACGTAATAATAAAGAATGGAATAATGAAGAATTCACCATGCATGCGATAATCCACATGTAGACGAGTTATTCCAATGAATAATAAAGAATAGAATAATGAAGAATTCACCGGGCATACGATGATAGACTCGCAGATGAGGTTATTCCCAAATGAATAATAAAGAATGGAATAACAACAGAATTCACTGTACATGCGCGATGAAATCATAGATAAGTTATTCCAATGCAGAATAATAAAGAATGGAATAATGAGAAGAATTTCACCATGTATGCGGTGCCGCGTAGGCAGCTTTATTCCAACATAATAATAAAGAATGGAATAACTCTTACGAGTATTGAAAGAAAATAACTCTCTTCATGAATACAAAAGAATAATACCCCTTACCTTAGAAGAAACTGGATATTGGAATAGTGAGGTAGCAAGACTTCTCTTTTCTTTCTCTCTATAATAATTGCTCTAAAGCTTTAGTGAATTGGTGAGAAATGAAGGAAGAATGAGCTTCTATTTATAGGAAAATATAGTTTCAATAATTGCACATTTTGGGGCTCGAAATATTACAGTACAATACCTTCAACTTTTCTTTCATTTTTAATTTAGTCCTGCAAGTATTATCAAACTTGCACCACCTCCCCTAATAGTAAATCATGTAAATCAATAGTAAATCATGTGACTCAATAGTTATAATCATGTGAAAATACGAATTACAGTATAGTACCTCCATCTATCCCTCTATTTTTAACTTAGTCATGCAAGTATTATTAATCTTGCACCAACTCCCCTAATAGTATAAGAATGTGAATCAATAGTACACACATATGAATAAATAGTTATAATCAGGTGAATCAATAGCAATTAATTGCTCATTTATCCAGTTAATTACCCGATTGGTCAATATAATCTCCAGACATCAATTATTATCGAAATAAATGTCGATTTTCACTAACACTAATAATTCCAACACAATGGAACTATCAATTTCATCTTTAATCAACACGAACTTATTCATTATTAATATTATAATTCACAATATTTAACAATCGTTGTTGTTCCTGGAAAGAGGTGGCTTTCGATAAGGATTTCTCCTTATTGGTAGCATGCAATTAGGTGACCAAACCTCTCATCGATGTAACTTCTAGACATTGTCAATATTGCAAATAATAATATGAATAACTTTGCCGTCTCAATTATTGATTTAATAATATAACATATTATACAAATGATGCAAAGCAATTATCGAAAGTAATAATTGAGTATAAGCGAAAGTGACTTCTCACGTAAGCATCAATAATCAATATCTTGTGCTACTATGCAACCACACGACATTGTATTTTTTACTAGGGTAGTTCAACAGTTTAACGATAAAACTTCCGTCGTTATTTTTATAAAAAGATAATTTTGTCATTTTCTAACTACGATAATATTTCCGTTGTGGGGTCCACCAATGATTATGCCGTCGTACGAATATTCCTTGACAAAAAGAATATTCCCCGACCAATCGAATATTATATAACAACTTGCATACTTTGCAAAATTTATAAATATTACCCACAACTATAACATTATATCATATCCACACCATAATATTCAAAAATATATTTCAAGAAAATTTAATCTTTATTCATAAAATTTGGGGTCTCACAGGTTAAGCACATTCGAACCCCTTATCTTGATAGGTCCTTTTTATTCATGTTATTTACTAATCCATTATATTCTTTCTTTAGTCTGTTACGGTCTCTGCCTGGATCATTTGTCGATGGACAGAGATTGAACAAAGATAAAAGGATCTTGAGGATGAAAAATGCACGTCTGAGATTCAGTCTTTGAGCGACAATGGTCGGTCTTGAAAAAGAAAGAAGTTTGCACGAGAATACTTCTTTCTACTGTGAAAACCTAAAAGCTGATATTACAAGGCTCAAGGAAGAGGGTGTCGAGGAAGAAAAAAGTCGAAAGACCCTGATCGAAAACTATGAGTAGATGCAAAAAGAAAATTACCAACTGAAGAAGGGCAACACGACGCTCAACCGACAAAACTTAGAGTTGGTCAAGAAAGGAGAACAGATGTTCCACACTTGTGTTACTTTTGAAAAGAGTACAAGGAATACAAGGCTTTGGGACCTCCTTTAACCATAGCACTCAAACAACATATCTGCCAAGAATATAAAGAATCCCCCAAACTCTTGGCAGAAGTGATGTAGATGTTTGCTGAGGGATACGAAATTGCTCAGGGCAAGGACAATAAAAAGATTATTTCTGCCAAGATTAACATTTTTATCCTTGATTCTTCTGATGGCGAAGCTGAAGATGGCCTTGATCTTCCTCAACAGTAGTTGTTTCCTTTTATAATCTGAAGCTAATATTGTAATTATTTAACAGATGTAAAAAGATTATGCAAATCAATAGAAATATTATTCATTTTGAAAATTGAATGTCTATTTCATTAAATATATGCAATTAATTAATGAAAATACTCATTTAAAAAAACTGAATATTCATTTTATTGATATCTTTGAAAATTTATATAGAGTCATCAAAATGAACAACTTAACATGCAATACTGATAATATTTTCTAAGCCTGCCTGCATGCCAAGTGTTCCTGGCCTCTGTTCCATCCATTGCTCGAAGTTGGTAAGTACCTGACTTTGACACTTCTATGACCTCATAGGGTCCTTCCTAGTTAGGCATTAGCTTTCCAAGGTTTTGGGGCATAGAAGCCTCCACCTCCCAAAGAACTAAGTCCCCAACTTCAAACTTCCTCAACTTTACTCCTTTATTGTAATGTTTGGTCATTCTCCTTTGGTAGACCGCTAGTCTTACCAGGGCCGACTCCATAACCTCCTCTAACAAATTAAGATTGAGGCGAATGCCATCATCATTATACAGCTCCTTGAATTGATTGACCCAAAGAGAAGAGGACCCAATTTCAATTGGCACAAGGGCATCAGTTTCGTAGGCAAATCTGAATGGCAAATCACCTGCAGTTATCCTCGAGGTTGTCCGATGTGCCCACAGAACACTAAGTAGCTCTTCGGACCACCTTCCATTAGCCTCATCTAGCCTCCTTTTGACTTTGTTTAGTAGAGTTCTATTAGTGACTTCTACCTAACCATTCGATTGAGGATGAGCCACCGAAGTTTTTCGATGTTGAATTCCTAAATCTTTTAAAAAATGCTCAAACTTAGAACCCACAAATAGTCTCCCATTGTCCAACACCAGTACCATAGGGATCCCAAATCAAAAGACCACAAACTCCTTAAGAAACTTCAAACATTCTTGCTCCGTAATCTGTCGAAGTGGTTTAGTTTCCACCCACTTAGTCATATAGTTAATGCTCACTACCACGAAGCTAAACTAACCCTTTGCCTTAGGCAGTGGACCTAAGATATCAAGCCCCCATACAAAAAATGGGATCGGGGACAGAATAAAGAATAATTCTTCAGGTGGCTGATGAGGAATAGGGTTATTTAATTGACACTTGGGACACTTTTTCACATAATCCTTTACATCCTGAAAGATCGTCGACCAATAGTATCCCTATCGAAGTAATTTGTATGAAAATGCCTTCAGCCCCATATGATCGCCACAGATTCCTTCATGAACCTCTCGAAGGGCATATTCAGCTTCAGACAACACCAAACATCTAAATAATGGAAAGGAAAATGCTCGACGGTACAAATCTCCATCAATAATCACAAAGTTCGAACTTTGGTATTTGATTTTCTTTGTCATCATCTGGTCTGAAGGTAAGACGCCATCAGCCAGATAATGCAATGGGGCGTGAGCCAACAGTTTAATCTTTCCATCGTCATCACCTCCAAACGCTGAACACTCGGCAAATTCAGAACCTCCAAATAGACTGATCCACTAAATAAACTTGCATCCATCGTAGCCAACCTTACCAAAGCATCAGCTATAGTGTTATATAGTCTATCAACCCCCTAAAAGGCAAACGAACTAAAGTAGTGGAGCTAATCTTTGACCTCGGCAGATACTTAGACATTTTTTCCCCTCAGGCCTCATACTCTCCATATATTTGCTTGACCACCAACTAAGAGTCGCTGAAGATGATCAACCTCTATATCTCAAGACTCTTTTCCAACCAAAGACCTACTAAGATTTCTTCATACTCTGCTTCATTATTAGTCACCTTGAATTTAAAGCGAATTGCCTGCTGCACTTTAAACCCTTTTGGACTCGTTAAGATAACCTCAGCTCCACTGACATCCAAAGTTGAAGAACCATCTACGTACAATGTCCATGAAATCTAAACAGGCCGAGCATTCGAGACCGAACCAACCATCTATCCTGTCTAGTCAATGGTTTTATGTTTAGAAATTAAGCATTCTACCATAAAGTTGGCCAAGGCCTGACCCTTTATTACTGTCTGATAAGTGGATTTCATATCCACGAATTGTTGTCCATTTTATGCTTATTTGTTGCTATTTTCTTGTGTTTATGTTCATTTTTTTAATGTGTAGGATGGTTATTGCGGCATTTAACAAAGATTTGGAGTCATTTGGAATCATTTGGAGTCAATTGGAGAATTTTTGGAAGTTATCTTGAAGCAAATAAAGTCATTTAGCAGAATAGACCCCGTACGAAATGGCCTATTTGTTTTGTATACCCCTTACCGTAAGGTGGGGTCTTCATATCTTCATATGAATTTAGCAGATTGGCAAACCCTTTTGCAGCCCAGTAGGGGGCCGGATCGAATCGAAAAGTGTTATGTTTTGCTTGAAACTCTACTGGAACTTGGATGCTAAGCGTTTGGATTTTATGTGGACTCTACTTGATGGGGAATTTCGACTGGGACTTGTGTGTTGGACATCTATTACTCTAGAAACAACGAATTAAACAACACACAAGGCATATTACGAAGATTAATTCCAGATTTTTCACAACAACATTGGAGGAAGATTTTGAAGAGATTTTCAGGACAATTGCAATTCTAGGCTACGTGAAGGGTGTTTTTCAATATTCTTCTTCTTAGACTATTATTTGTAATTGAAATAATGTTATCTTTGAGTTATTCAGTAGTTATTTCATTTATGATGATTTAATTCACTTTTTAGGCTTATGATGGATCCTTAGGTGAAACGATGATTTTGTAAACTTTGATTTCCAGTTTAATAAGCTATTATTCAGTTTGTCTATATTAATTTGAGCTTGAATTTATGAATTACCTGATCAACAATTCTTTGTGGATTTGTATGGAATCGAGAGAGGATATTCAAATCTAGAATTAGTTACTATAGCATGTGTTCATGAATTTTGTGAATAGCAGAATCATGATGAATGTTAAGGTAGAGATATGCTTGACATCGCATGTAATCGAATAGAGAACTTAATCTTAAACCTTCTTTAATTGTAATTCACATAGAGATATAGTGAGTTAGTTGATTAAGGTGTTTAACTTGTTTCTATCTAATTTTTAGATTTAAGTTAATACGGTATTCGTGCATCGAGAGGTGACTATTACTACATTCGTGCTCTTGATTAATAAGCTGGGATAGTGAATTGAATTGGAATAAAGGGGTTAAAATCAGAGTGAAGCTTAGGATGAAATCATAAGTCTAATTCTCCATTAATTATTTGAAATTCCAGGCTTTGATATTGGTGATTGTTTTGTGGTAGTTTATTTATTTCTTAATTTAGATTTTATAAATTTTAATCATTGAATTGACTAGTTTAATAAAATTAGGATTAATAGGAAATTGGTACTTGTAAGTTTAAGTTTCTTACTAGTTTGTCTATGTGGGAACGATACTCTAATCATTATTATATTACTTGTTGACCACGTATACTTGCGTGTTGTGCGTAATTAGATTTTACCCAACAAGTTTTTGGCGCCGTTGTCGGGGACCATTTAGTATAGATCTTAATATTTTTACAATATCAGTTTAATTAATCCAGTTTTACTTAAACATTTTTATTTTTGTTTTGTTCATCTTATTTCAGGTGTTTGAAGCAGTTTATGCAAACTCGGTCCAAAAATATAGACTTGCTGCCTTTTGAGGACGACATTGAGAAAAGGTTCCAGAGGTTAAGTAAGTGGATCAAGGAAACGAGGCAAGAATTTGAAACATCTAAGAAAGAAGAGGAAATGGCAGCCAAAGATCAGAAAGCGTTGAGGGACTTCGCCACACCCAAGGTGGCTGAAGCTGCGATTGAAAGCATCACCAGCCCTTAATTCTTGCAAATACATTTGAAATCAAGCACAGGACGATTCAAATGATTCGTAATTTAGTTCGGTTTGGGATTGGAAAATGACGATCTGAATGAACATCTAATCAACTTTCTGGAGATTTGCGACACCTTCAGGTATAATGGGGTGTCAGATGATGCGGTGAGACTTCACTTGTTCCCATTCACTTTATGGGACAAGGCGAAGAGTTGGTTACACTCTCTACCGCCAGGATCGATAACTACTTGGGAAGACCTAGCTCAGAAATTCCTTGCAAAATTCTTCCCACCAGCGAAAACTGCAAAAATGAGGAATGAGATAACGATGTTTGAACAGCAACACGGGGAGTCACTATATGAGGCATGCGAAAGATACAAAGAATTGCTCCGAAAGTGTCCGCATCATGGGTTGCCTAAGTGGTTGCAAATGAACACGTTTTACAACGGATTGAATGGAAATCTCAGAACAAGTATTGATGCAGCATCGGGTGGAGCGTTTATGGCCAAGATTTATGAGGAGGCCTACGAATTGATAGAGACTATGGCAGCTAACAATTACCAGTGGCCCACGGCAAGAATGACTCAAGCAAAGACCGCGGGAGTGTTAGAGGTAGATAGTGTGACGGCAATACAAGCACATATTTCATCACTTTCAAAGAAGTTTGATTCTATGACAAGGGTACAGGCACAGCAGGCACGGCAAGTGGCAATTATATGTGAGTTGTGCGCGGGAGAGCATCCTACGGATCAGTGCATAATTAATCTAGCATCCGTGCAATTTGTGGGCAACTATAACAGAATTCCACAGGATACATACCAGAATGCGTACAATCAAGGGAATGAGAATCATCCGAACTTTTCATGGAGTAATAATCAGAATCAACAAGCTCCACGACCATCATATCCTCCAGGATTTTAGAACCATCAACAACCAGCTCAACATCAAGAAAGGAAATCAGATCTAGAGGAGTTGGTGACAAAATACATAACAAGCAATGAGGTGGCTATGAAAAATCAAGCAATGGCAATGAAATCACAAGAGATGGCCATCAAGAATTTAGAGAATCAGATAGGACAGATTGCATTAGCATTTAATAATAAACCACAAGGAACGTTACCAAGTGACACCGAGAGAAATCTGAAGGGTAATCACGAGCAATGTCAGTCTATTATGTTGAGAAGTGGAAAACAACTTGAGGGTCAAGAAAAAGAAATTTTTGTTACAAAGGATGTTGAAACAGAAAGAGAAAATACAGCAGTTGAGGTCAAGCAAGGGGACGAAAAATAAGTGGAAAAGAGCAAACCAGTTAACGAACCAGTTGCCTATCCTCCACCTCTGTTTTAGCAGAGGACCCAAAAACAGAAATTAGATAAGCAGTTCGCTAAGTTTTTGGAAGTTTTCAAGAAAATTCAGATTAACATTCCGTTTGCAGAGAAGCCTACAAGCGGATCTGAGAGTTATGAAAAATTCATGAAAGGATTACATCGAGGAAAAAGAAATGGGAAGACTTTGAAGCAGTGGCACTAATAGGAGGAGTGTAGTGCGGTGTTACTGTTGAAATTACCACCAAAACTTAAGGACGGGGAGTTTCACTATCCCGTGCACAATCGAGAACATGTCTTTTAACAAGTGTTTATGTGATTTGGGGTGAGTGTGAACCTTATGCCATTGTCGATATATACGAATTGGGTTTGCCGCGCCTAAGCCTCTGAATATTTCATTGCGGTTGGCGGATAGGTCAGTCACATATCCGAGAGGCATAGTAGAGGACATATTGGTTAAGGTGGATAAGTTTATATTCCCCGCGGACTTTATTATTCTGGATTTTGAGGAGGACAAGAACATCCCGATTATCCTAGGGAGACCTTTCTTGGCCACGGGTAGGACACTCATAGACGTACAAAAAGGAGAACTTACTATGAGGGTCCAAGATCAAGAAATCAAGTTTAACGTGTTCAAGGCCATGAAATTCCATACGAATGAGGAAGAATGTTTTCGGATGGATAAAATTTAGCAAATCATCAGTGAAGATATGTGCAAGAGTTTAGTCAACGATCCATTAAAAACAACGTTATTGGGGGATAAAGAGTTTGACGACCTGGAATTTGTGGACTACTTACAGATGTTAGATTCATTGCCACGAGTTAGTCGATTCAAAACACTGTTTGAACCTTTGCACGCGAAGGAGACAGCCACAGAAAAATTAAAACCGTCATTGGAGGAGCCACCAACTTTGGAACTTAAGCCACTCCTAAACACCTCGGTATGCGTGCTTAGGCAATTCAAATTCTACTTGTTATTATTTTCTATTTGACTTAACAATTTGCGGGAAGAAGAAAAGTTGTTGAGGTGCTTAGGGAACACAAATCGGCGATTGGGTGGGCGATTGCGGATATAAAGGGAATTAGCCCTTCATTTTGCATGCACAAGATTACGATGGAAGATGATGCAAAACCAAGCGGTGGAGCAACAACGTCGACTCAACCCTATTATGAAGGAAGTTGTGAAGAAGGAAATTTTGAAGTGGTTGGATGCCGGTATCATCTACCCGATTTTCGACGAAGAAGTGGGTTAGTCGTCGGTCCGGTGCGTGCTTAAAAAAGGGAGGAATAGCGTGGTGCAGAATGAGGATAACGACTTAATACCGACAAGAACAGTGACAGGTTGGAGGGTGTGCATGGATTATAGGAAGTTAAATAAGGCAACTCGAAAAGATCATTTTTCGCTGCCCTTTATTGATCAAATGTTGGACAGATTGGCGGGACATGAGTATTACTGTTTATTGGATGGATACTCGGGTTATAACCAGATAGTCATCGCTCTAGAGGATCAAGAAAAGACGACATTTATGTGCCCTTATGGCATATTTGCGTTCAGGAGAATGTCATTCGGGTTATGTAATGCACCTGCGACCTTCCAAAGGTGTATGATGGCCATTTTCTCAGACATGGTGGAGAAAAATGTTGAAGTCTTCATGGACGACTTTTCTATCTATGGGGACAACTTTGATACTTGCCTAGGGAATTTGGTAATGGTGTTACAGCGATGCAAGGATACGAACCTCGTACTCAATTGGGAAAAATGCCACTTTATGGTTGAGGAGGGCATAATTTTGGGCCATAAGGTATCGGCTCAAGGATTGGAGGTTGACAAAGCAAAGCTGGAAACAATCGAGGCCGCCTCCACCAGAGCTCGATTAAGGGTATTAGAAGTTTTACGGGACATCTTTGGGTTCTACAAGAGGTTCATAAAGGACTTCTCTAAAATTGCAAAACCTTTATGCAGTCTTTTAGAGAAGGATGCTATTTTCAGTTTTGATGAGGAATGCAACTCAGCTTTTGAATTGTTGAAGAAGAAATTAACTACAACCCCCGTGATCGTCTCACCGGATTGGAATATGTCGTTCGAGCTGATGTGTGATCAAGCGACTATCTGCGGTTTGAAATTTGTTTTGGGTCAACGCCGAGACAAGGTGTTTCACTCCATATACTATGCAAGGAAAACACTGACGGAGACTCAAATGAACTATACAACCATGGAAAAGGAATTTCTTTCAGTAGTGTATGCGTTCAACAAATTTTGGGCATACTTGATCGGGACTAAGGTGATAGTCTACACGGACCATTCGGCTATTCGGTACCTAATAGCGAAAAATGATGCTAAGCCACGCCTTATCCGATGGATTCTCCTACTTCAAGAGTTTAACTTAGAAATAAAGGATAGAAAGGGGATGAAGAATCAAGTAGCCGATCACTTGTCTAGGCTGGAAAACCAAGGGAGATCGACAGAAGACAGGTGTGAAATTAACAAATCATTCTCGGATGAGCAATTATTTGGGATTTCTTTAGAATTTCCTTGGTATATGGATTATGCAAATTTTCTTGTGAGCAACATTCTTCCACCTGATCTCACTAGACAACAGAAAAAGAAGTTTCTTCATGACGTAAAATGGTATATGTGGGACGAACCGTATTTGTTCAAGCGGTCTTGACCGACAAAATGATTAGAAGGTGCGTGCCCTACATAGTGAAGTGAAGAACATTTTGCATGAGTGTCATTCATCTGCGTATGACGGTCATTATAGTGAGAGGACAGCATCAAAGGTGCTGCAAGCTGGGTTCTATTGGCCTACACTATTCAAGGACGCCAACCATTTTGTCAAACAATGCGATAGGTGTCAAAGGATGGGCAATATTTCAAAAAGGAATGAAATGCCTCTACAAATGATTCTAGAAGTTTAAATTTTTGATGTATGGGGCATTGATTTCATGGGGCCATTCCCGTCGTCACTCAACAATCAGTACATTCTCCTCGCAGTTGATTACGTATCAAAGTGCGTTGAAGCTGCAGCACTACCATCAAACGATGACAAGATGGTCCTCAAATTCCTATAGAAAATCATTTTCATGAGGTTTGGCACGCCAAGAGCAATTGTAAGTGACGAAGGTAGTCACTTCTGCAATAAGTCCTTCACAGCTCTTTTGGCAAGGTATGGGGTCAACCACAAGGTAGCGACAGCTTATCACCCCAAACCAGTGGGCAGGCTGAGGTGTGAAACAAGGAAGTTAAGAAAATATTAGAGAAAGTGGTGAATCCGAGTCATAAGGATTAGTCGCTCCGGTTGGATGATGCATTATGGACATACCGAACCGCGTATAAGACACCACTCGAGATGTCACCATACCAACTACTGTACGGAAAGTCTTGTCACCTTCCAGTCGAGCTACAGCATAAGGCTTATTGGGCAGTTCAAAAACTCAATTTTGATCAAGCAGTTGTAGGAGAAAAGAGACTACTTCAACTGAATGAGCTCGATGAATTTTGCCTTCACGCCTATGAGAATTCCAAGTTATACAAGGAAAAGGGTAAGAGATGGCACGACTAGAAAATTATGCATCGAACATTCGAGCCGGGTCAATCTGTCCTTTTGTTCAACTCAAGGCTGCGATTGTTCCTAGGAAAGCTCAAGTCGAGATGGTCGGGACCATTCACTATAAAGCGGGTGTTCTCTCATGGCGTCGTTGAACTCTACAGTCGCAATCTGTTAGAAATGTTCAAAGTCAACGGTCAACGTTTAAAGCACTATTGGGGTGGGGAGGCCAACACGATGTCATCGCTATCACATTGGCCGACACACCGTGAGCGAAGAAGTAGTCGAAATTTGAACGATTTAAAATCAAGCGCTAATTGGGAGGCAACCCAATCTTTCGATTATTTCTCGTATTTTCATGCATAATTGTAGAATATAGTTTTTATTAAGTTAATAGATAATAAAAGTTTTGTTAGTCTCTCCATAATACACTATGTTATCGCTAATCCACTAATGTTTATGTTTCATGTCTTACAGGAGGAGGAAAGGATCATTGAGTGGCTTAGCATGAAGCAAAAAGTTGAAAATAGGGAAGTAAGCGGAAGTATGCTGCCCAGTGAAATGCCTCAAAATGAACTACACCCCCGCCAAAGTGGGGTCTCTCAGGGTTTTAACAGATTACATGCCCAGCCTTAGGTAGGCCAGGCTATTTAACTTTACACCCCCCCAGGTGGTGGGGGTTCCCTACATCGAATAATAGTAGCTATGCGCACAAGGTGACTTTCTAAGACTAATACCCCGTAGGTGGAGGTGGGGTCATTGAACTCAATGACTTTATCGGTAGTTAGTTAACCTTCAAGTCAATAAACTCCCCACAACTTCTACCATAATTAAATCTCCCCATCGCAACTCCAACCACCACCCACTACACCCACGATTTCCAATGCTCCACTACCTCTCCCCACCTCTTCAATCCACCAATAAACCCCCTCATACCACCTCTATATATTACCACATCTCATCCCATATTCCTCATAAGACTCTTCAACTACACTCAACAATTTTCAAATTAGGGCATTCATAGAGGCTACTTGTGAGCAATTGAGAGGCAAGCATATCACTATTTTCGAGTTCCTCAACTTCATTCACCTTAATTACCACATACAATTGCCAAATTTGGGGGATAATCATCAGTGCACACCAAGTGTTCGACGAAGTGGGTGAACCACGTTTGGAGGGGCAAGGTATTGTGAGACAAGCAATAGAGAGCACATGGCTTTGCAACCAACATCGAAACATCAAAGGGGAGAGAGTTCAAGGCCCGCACAACCAACCCGGACCTTTGATTGCAGAAAATTTGTGAGTACCGCCGCTGCCGATCGGTATGAGTACATGCTCACCAAAGCCCTTACACCGGAGCGGGGGTTGGCACCGGATCCCATTGATGGGGAGATGATGCCTCAAATCTATCAGAAGGGGTGGACAAAATTCACAGAAGAGCGGAACCTTTGTGGTAAACATTGTCGAGGAATTTTATGCAAACGGCGAGGATAAAGCTCCATTCAGCGCGCGTTTGTGTGTTGGGTCGCTTGGTTCCGATTCTGTGTCGATGCAATAAACACCTATTATCAGTTGCGGGTACCTCACCAATGCCAATATGCTCAACTATGAGATTTTGATCTAAACTACGAGGCAATACTCAAGAAGATGACTAAGCCGGGAACAACTTGGATCAAAGGTCGGAAGGGAGGCACAGTGTTCCACAGCAAGGACCTCAGCCGGTATGGAAAAATTTGGTACGCATTCCTATGCACTAAACTGTATCCATCCCAACACACCTCGAACGTGACCAAAGAGAAGCCGTTATTGCTATACGCAATTGTGCAAGATTTCATAATCGACGTCGGGGCCATTATATGTTTCTCCATCTGCCGGTGTTTACGTGGCAATTTTTTAGGTGGCTTGCCACACCCAGCACTCATATGTGGGTTGTGTCGTCAAGCAGGGGTGAGATGGTCTGACGATGAGCCCACACAGATGCCGCTTGCATTGCTAGACTCCAGAATGATAGCGCGGTATTCTGTATGGGCAGGAGGTGATTCACATCCTCGTGGACTGGGCTTTAGTTTTTCCATCGGCTTCGGAGGATGAAATTGATGTTGTAGACACGTCAGAGGATGAGGATGCAACTATGGGAGATCAAGGAGTCTAGAAGGTACCACAGACCGAGGCACTATCTAGTCCTCAGTTCCTTGATTTTCAAAGTCAAATGAATGTGCACAACAAGGCAGCACGTCGGGAGATGCGGTGACTCGTATTGAGGCAAGACCACATGTTTGATGCTATGAACGCGTCTTTTGCCTCACTCAACAAAACCCTTCAGAGCTTCAATCCAGTTGCACAATTTCCATATCAGCAGCCCGTGCTAATGCCGAGTTTTCCACCAAGTGATTCAGGAGAAGAAGATCAACAACCACCTCCTCAGACTTAAGCGATAACAGGGAAGTCCTCACGTACTTAATTATGATTATTCGTCCAATGAGGACATTGTATTACTTAAGTTTGGGGGATTTAAATTCATGTTTGCATGCATATGTAGTACTTAGGTTTAAATTTGTCATTTAATTTCAATTTTGCATGGTAATTAGGATTTATGATGTTGCATATAGGTTAGGTGCATACATAGTAGCTTAAGTTATTTTTGTTATTGCATTTTGTTTTTTAATTATTATGATCGCATTTTGTTATATATAAAAAAAAATTAGTTAAATATTGTGTTTGCATATGTCCGTCGAAATGTTGTAGTTCATATTATTTGTGAGCGATGATGAGATTGATAATAAGTTAACCAATCTGACATTGATTACTAGAACTGTGATACAATTTCTGTCATGAATCGAATCTTGCGCTCGTTTAAAACTGGTATAAAAAGGTTAGCACGATTAATAACATCTTTGTTGACTGGTCAGTTTAAATTGAGACATAAACAGTTTCTAAAGGATAATGCTAGAGTAAATGAGAAAACGACAAGGATAAGCAGTAAAGGCTAAAATTAGGCAAGAACTTAAGTTTGGGGGGGTATATGTGTGGTATATAAGCTTTGAAAAAAAAGAGTATATATTGTGACTAGTCTTGTTTCAGGGCCTTTGTTACTTGAGAAAGTATGCCCGAGAGGATTGCCTTTACACCTAGTGCCCTAAGGTCTTTTATGGTGCAGGAGTCGTTGGTTGAAAGCTTGCTAAGGGGTAGCTTTATCGACCTAATGGGATGAGACATTGCTGTCAGTCATGTATTAAAAAAAAAAACAATAAAAGCGGAAAAAGAGCAAAAAGCCCCAGTGAAAAAAAAGAAAAAAAAATGTAGATAAATGAAGTATAAGTACCTGCATGAACCTCCTTGAGTTTGGTATTGCTTAGTTTTAGTTGGAATGAGCTTATTCTTGAGAAATTTTGAGTTTACCTTTGTATGATTCCTTCTAAGAAATTGATTATGTATTGAATTTGAGTCGTATCATTTATCATGGATGTTGATCACACATACACACTATACCGGTGATGATGGTTTAAGATTTGAGAATTAATCTGGAATTATAGATTGGTTTTGGTGATTGATATTGTAGAGTTGCTTGTTTTCTCCGAGGTAGATTAAAATAATTTTGATTTACGACGATCTTGTTGGATTTGGAAGCATATAGATTAGATCATATTCATTCCATCTCATTGTATTTCATTGCATAGCATGTAGTTATTTTGTGCTCGAGGACTAGCACGGTTTAAGTTTGGGGGATTTTGATAAGTGGATTTCATATGAACGAATCATTGTCCATTTTATGCTTATTTGTTGCTATTTTCATATGTTCATGTTCATTTTTATTTGTTTCGTTTTATGTGTAGGATGGTTGTTGCGGTATTTAACGAAGATTTGGAGTCATTTGGAATCATTTGGAGTCAATTGGAGCATTTTTGGAAGTTATCTTGAAGCAAACAAAGTCATTTAGCAAAATAGAGCCCCACCGGGGCGGGCCTATTTGGCTTGTATACCCTAGCCGGGGCGGGGGGCCTTCATATGAATTTAGCAGATTGGTAGCCCACCGAGGCAGACCCTTTTAAGGCATACACCCCCACTGGGGCGGGGGGTGTCGGATCCTGAGTGTTATGTTTTTCTTGAAACTCTGCTGGAACTTGGATGTTAAGCGTTTGGATTGTATGTGGACTCTACTTGATGGGGAATTTCGACTGGGACTTGTGTGTTGGACATCTATTCATCTAGAAACAATGAATTAAACAACACATAAGGCATATTACGAAGATTAATTCCAAATTTTTCACAGCAACATTGGACGAAGATTTTGAAGAGGATTTTTGGGACAATTGCAATTCTAGCCTACGTGAAGGGTGTTTTTCAATATTCTTCTTCTTAGACTATTATTTATAATTGAAATAATGTTATCTTTGATTTATTCGATAGTTATTTCATTTATGATGATTTAATTCACTTTTAGGCTTATGATGGATCCTTAAGTGAAACGATGATTTTGTAAACTTTGATTTCGATTCAATAAGCTATTTTCTAGTTTATCTATATTAATTTGAGCTTGAATTTATGAATTGCACGATCAACAATTCTTTGTGGATTTGTATGGAATCGAGAGAGGATATTCAAATCTAGACTTAGTTAATATAGCATGTGTTCATGAATTTTGTGAATAGCGAGGATCTTGATGAATGTTAAGGTAGAGATATGCTTGACATCGCATGTAATCGGATAGAGAACTTAATCTTAAACCTTCTTTAATTGTAATTCACATAGAGATATAGTGAGTTAGTTGATTAAGGTGTTTAACTTGTTTTTATCTAATTTGTGGATTTAAGTTAATATGGTATTAGTGCATCGAGAGGTGGTTAATACTACATTCGTGTTCTTGATTAATAATTTGGGATAGTGAATTGAATTGGAATAAAGGGGTTAAAATCGAGTGAAGCTTAGGGTGAAATCATAAGTCTAATTCTCCATTAATTGTTTGAAATTTCAGATTTTGATATTTGTGATTGTTTTGTGGTAGTTTATTTATTTCTTAATTTAGATTTTATAATTATAATCATTGAATTGAATAGTTTAATAAAATTAGGATTAATAGGAAATTGGTACTTGTAAGTTTAAGTTTCTTACTAGTTTGTCTCTCGTGGGGAGCGATACTCTACTCATTATTATATTACTTGTTGACCACGTATACTTGCGTGTTGTGCAGGATATAGCTTTATGGTTTCCCCACGTAAGTTTTATAACCTCTGACTTTTATACCAACTTGGCGCCCTACGTATGGGTACCTCGACCCCACAGATCTGGCGCTCACGATCGACACTAAAACATCTGAACTACCCATTAAATAGGATATTAAACATAATCATGACAATCCTTATTAAGAAGTTACATTACATAAATGTATCGAAATTGACTAACCTTTATTATTATATCATAATAGCGGGGAAAATATAAATAAATCAATTACAACACATCACGAATAAAAGATAAGCTAAAATTGCGTTTATTCACGTATCTTGCCCTTGCACTTTGCTTTCGAAAAAAGGCTGCTTAGGTTCCTCGAACCTAGATGGAATATTTTATGAAAGGGTGAGCAATCAAATTACCTCTGAGTATAATGATATACAATAAATAGCTTTTGAATGAGACAAATGATTATTCTTTAGATGAATAAAAAGTCCATTATTGGAATAAATCTACCGTTAATTAAGAACTTGTGAATTGATGAAATAATCGATCTCGAATCAAATCATAGGTATTGACTTGAGGATGTATATCTTGAGGATCCGCAGACCATGAACTTTGTCTAGGATTACAAATACTTCTACTATAACTTTTTAATAGTCGAGGTATGGACTATCCATCCCGTACTCGAATTGATGACCCATCATCACTATGTATTTTTCACGAGCATATTATGCTATTATGTGTAGATCGAATTATAGTTTAGATAATGTGCACTCTTAAAATAGGGTTGTTCTTCTCATCTTTATCGTAGGAATTCTCACGAGACAATTTGGTTTAGAATAACCGGAAAGAATTCTAAACTTTAGAAGCGTTCATCGATTATGGACTAACCAAATTAAATGGATTGATAATTAATCAAAGATTTGATAACAATATCATCTCGGTTATTGTGCATTAATATGCCGTATTGTTTTTGAATAGAGTTTCAACGATTCATAATTGAGCGAGTATTATTTATCAAAGTAATGCTTTGGAAAGAATTAGAAAGTTTGCATGTACATAGGAAATTTATCAAGTACAAAGGAATAATACGAGCTAGGAAACTTTGCTCGATATTAAGAATAAGCAAACTTGCCTTATGCGTTCATTACGAAGTTATGATACCGTCCTTTAAATACCTACACATTCAAGTCATGTAAATATAAAATTAATTACATATCGACACTTACTAAATGTTTTATTAACTTACGTACGTTCCATGATTCTTTATCTTTTAATCGACATAATATTTAAATAAGTGTTTAAAGTTTAATAGGATGTAAGGTTTATTAATTTAATTTTGTTAGCTTTCCTGTATGTTTTATTATACCTCATAATTGTTACCTAACATTAAGTTAAGTCCTTAGGCTCGATATAACTTCATCTTAGAGGTTTAATGATCTTCGAGTTAATATTATGACTCCGTGGACCATCCTTTTAAACATTCTTTACTCGGTTTGATCGGGTCTCTGGTGTGACATTACGCTTTTATATGGTAACAACTACGTGGCGACCGAAATTTTTCTTAATTTAAAATTAAGTATAATCAAGGATTTAGGTCATGATGTAAATAAGGATATATTTTTTATACTTTGTAACTTGTGTGAAATATGTATGGGATTAAAATATATATATATATATATATATATATATATATGGGGAAATGATCGATAGCAAATATTTATTTATGGATGAAAATTAAATGAAATAACATCGTAACCATCATTCAAATAATCAAGAAGGCGGCGGATTAAATATGGCGATGTAGTGAAAGGTGAAAAATATTAAAGACCATCATGAAGACCAACCAGCGGATGGTAAAAAAACTTTCGTTCCCAAATTATCCCCCGATCCGCATGAATGACAACGGTTTATGATAAAACAGACAATCAGCGCATATATACGAAAGCAATAGGAATCCATAGCAAAATGCACTCAAATCAACAGCGATCCAATATCTGATAGAGGCGTTGGCTATAACAATCGATATCTGATCAAATTAAAATCACAAAAAAATATCTTAATATGTGATTTTATGATTATGTAATAACAAAACTATTTATTTTTATTTATATATTTTGATTTATCGGCGTGATTTATTATTTCTCAAAAGTTACATTAGATAAATTACTCACAATTATTGAATGATTTAGAGCTTGAATTTTCAAATATCGATTGTTAGCGTCAAGATCTTCTCCAGCGTCTCAATCGCGTAAGGCATACGATCTGCTTAGCGATAAACCACGATAAACACCACAAGCGTGGCCCGGGACCATCGAGGATAGCTCCGGCGTGAGAGTCGATATCGTGTTCGCAAAAGGTTATGATGGGGGCGTAATGTCTAGTGTATTGAGAGAGATAATTCTCGATGGTGTGTAATGTGAATCTGAATGAGAATGTGTGAGAGCGTCACGCATTTGTGAAGACTTAGTTGATAAGTTATACTCTCTTTGCGGTTTCGGAAAGTACCACCCCCCGCCACCTGGCCGTGATGCGATGGGTCTGCCTTGCTGCATAATCTACTCACTACTTTTGGTCATTGTTTATGCTGCGGTATTCTATAATCCATCCACATTAATCATGTGGTGTCTTGGTCCAGTATCCATAACTTTTCATCATTCTAGTCAAAATAATAGATATTAAATGATCAATGGGTTAGTCCGATGAAGCAAGCCGGTCTTATAGAGTTAAATAGAAGTAATATAGTAGCTAAGTACGATGATGACTTTCGAGGTTCGATAATGATGGCGATAGATTAATTAAACAAGTGAGCCAACCTACCAAAGTACGAAAGAGGAAATATCATGACCCAACATCAATCGTCTCGAAAAAATAATATTACAAAAGAAAAAAAATAAATGAATATATTAATATGTAATATTACAAAAAGAATTTGTAGAAGTGTTACAATGATCCATGGCAAGCATAATTCGACAAGCCAAATCTAATATTGAAATCTACTGCTTTGTTAGTGAGTTGCACCAATTTTTCAACCCCTACAAAATCTATAAGCTCACCTATATCTGAAACAATTATATAATCTACAAACAATGTAACTGACTAAACAAGCAATTAGCACTTGAATTCCAAAACTTGCATAATGACATCAGTTACATAATGCTATCAAAAATCAGTCCTTAAAGTTGATAAGTGGGAAGAACCTGTAGGTTTACTGCCAATACATTAGTAACATAAGCCAGGTTGCACTGCAAAAAAAATTCAATTAGTTTTTAAGGCCAATTCATAGTATCAGATTTATTATCATATTTTTTAGAGAACATATTTTGCAAAAATAAAAATCAATTACTTATTATCCTTCAGGCATGGGATTCGTTGAATTTGCGAACCGCATGGGCAGATGGACCTGAATCGTTACTAAGTGTCCTATCCAACCAGGGTGACTTACATACCGATTCACAATACAAGATCAGGAGGTACATTGTGGTGGAATGCTCATAGTAGATGGATTAGAGCCACCATCTATGGAGCATTGATCATTAAACCAAAAGTTGGGATCTACTTACCCATTCCCCAAGCCAAGCTAGAATTCCCCATTATTCTTGGTAACCAATTTAAAACATTCTCACAATAGAATTGCCTCTCTTTTAAAAAAAAAAAACAAGCCCAACATTGCCTTCTTAAACATAAAACAAGACAAGAAACAAACAAACACAAAACACAAAGACAAAACAAAAAAACTCTCAGTTTCAGAATTATTTCACCAAGCAAAAAGAATTGCAAAAAAAATACAAACAATCTAATGACACTATACATAACAGATGCAAATATAAAAGAACCAAATAAACTTACCAAAATAACACCATGCATTGGATGGACTTTCCACACTATTTCAAAAAAGAAAATAGCAGTTATCAAATATTCAGTTGTAATTACATATGACAAGACATGTACCTGCAACAGCGATAGTAGCATCAACAGCAGCACTAACTAATATTGCTAAGAAGCTGGGGGCATATCAAACCCACTAATTCTTTTTGCTGCAGAAATACACCAGTAATATAAACAGCAAGTGATAACCCTAAATCAAATCATGTCGAAAATTTCAACAAACAAAAAGCAAAACTAATGTAATTATAGTGAGAGTCAATTACAACATGAATACAGAACTTTATTTGATCTTAGTAGCCGGTGAGAGAATAATATATGTTTGAAGGAAACTCATGTAATTATGATGAAAGTTGATTACAACATGAATAGAGAATTTTATTTGATCTTATCAGCAGGTGAGATCACAATACTTTTGACGATCATTCAACAGTAAACTGTCCTGCACAAGTGCACATACAATCAGCTATAGCATATTTATTAAGCTTTTATAATGAAGATAGAAGCATATTACTTGTTCACTATGAATGGCATAGCATTACCTTTTCCAAACATTTTAACTCATGTAATCACAATACAGGGATTAGAAATTTATATGGAAAACTAGACTGGTCTCAAAAATTCAGTTATCTGTCACTGTCTTGAAACTCCTTTACCACCAGAACCCATATACATATAACACCCAACCGGCTCTTGCAAGTTCACTCGCATAATTCATAATAACAAGCAATAAAGAGTCTATAATAGCAACCCACGCGTGTTCAGAGCTTCAAATTGTTGTCAAGAATTGCAGCAATAGTATCAGATTAACTTCAAATTTTAGCATCAGTGACTAGGGAATATAGTAGGCAGAAAACTTGCAGTTTAAAGACAAGAGTATCAAAAGGTAAACTTCATCATAACAACTAACTTAACATTTATCATGAATTCAGTACTATCTATTAAATAATAAAGTTAATAGTTTCTCAATATATACATAAAATCACAAACTAGATCTATTTCCAAATAAAGGAAAACCAACCTTTTGAGCGTGAACGAGAACGAGATCTTGACTTTGATCTATGTTCAGATCTGCCCATAGGGTGAGACTCAGACCTATGTCTATGTCGCTCGTCTCTGTCTCTTCTCCTACAACCATATCCAACTTTAAAAAGAGATAACAAGCATGAGGTTAGACGATTTAACAGAGGAATCGCTCAAAAAAGGAAGAGAGGCTCGCAATCGTTTAGAAATCGCAGCATATTTTGATTTTCATAGTAAAGGGAGGTTTAGTTGAAATCACAGCAGCAGAAATCGTAAGCAGTCGCAGCAGGGTTTAGGAATCGAGGTTTAGCAATCAAAATCGCAGCAGTCGCAGAAGGGTTTACGAATCGAATTCGAAGGAGAAAATCGAAGAGAGGGTTTAGTTGAAACCGCCAGACGAAATCGCAACAGTCGAAGCGAGGGGTAGCAGACGAAATCGCAACAGTCGTAGAGGGAAATCAAAGGAGAAAGTCGAAGGAAGGGCACTCGCAGAATGGTAAAATTGGGCTCGTACACTTAAAGGGCAATTTGGGCAGAAATTTTATTTTACCTTCCGCTGGACTAAGTAGCGGACGACGTTGTACCATATTTAATCTACGCCATTGATTATTGAAATAGATGGTTAAGAATCTTATTTGTCAAATTTTATTAAATAGTAAATCTTTACTTTATGGATCGTTTTAAATATATATATATATATATATATATATATATATGTATATTTATTTATTTATTATTTAAAGAATTAAAAAAGCACCATAATCTAATTACATTAGTTATGGAAATTGAATAACTTAAGGGTTATGGTATAAGAGAATAATAGTATTTAAAATATATACTTAGCGCAAAAGATTTATTTTATACATCTCGATAAATTAATTAATTTTATAACCTAATTAAAACAAGTCTAATTGGGTTAAAAATTAAGTTAATACGTAAATAAGTTTGAATTACATGAAACCCAAATTAAATTATTAGGGTAAGATAAATTTAATATAATGGACCATAATAATTCTTATGGCTTTAAAAATTTTAGATAGAAATCCAAATATTTTAATTTGAGGCCAAAAGAATTAATTTGGGCCAACTTTTAGCCTAATTAAAGAGGGACATTTGGACATTTATTAAGCAAAATAAGGCATTAAAATAAATCATTAATGGGCTAGAATAAAGGGTGATGGGAGGCACATGTAGAAAAGAAGGAGAGAGGCATGTGTTATAATTATTGTTCTTACTTTAGTGGTTCACCAACTACATTAGGTGTACACAATTTATTTGGCCAGCAATTATTACCAATCTTGCAAGCAGCCTCAAAATAATAGAGAGAGAGAGAAATAGCAAGAGAGATTGGGAGAATAACATAGATATACATGTTTTAACCTTACTCTTATTCTACTAACTTTCGAGAATTAGTATAGTAACAAGTAAGTTGAACCCGTAGAGAGTGTCTTTGTTTTATATTTATCTAAGTATTTTTCAATGAATTGGGGGCTTTTGGTTCTACAAAACTAAATAATCAAAAGTGAATTTAAAAGAGTATCGATGAGTAAAAGCTTTAATTCTTGATTCGGTATAAGCCTTTTCACAATTATGGAATAATCGAGTTTCTGATATTTACCCTTGATGAGATTAACAACCCTAGATAATCGCGATCGCTAATTATCCCAAATTCTCCTTATACGTAAATCTAAGCGGCGATCACCCAGCGAGAGATCTAACTATCATCTGACTAAATTATTAGTCACAAATTTAATCGATAGAAGCATGAAGAATGAAATTAGATTGTTACAGCAACAATTCTGTGATCGAAAATTATTTAACTTGTCTACGAAAACCTTAATAATATTCAAAAGCGACCTGATCAAATATCATTAATTGCTACTTATGATCGGATATACATTGTCTCGTAATATATATCTTAATCTACCCGGATGATATCGATTTACTAATTTAATCTCTGTAAAACCAAATAAGTAGATTGAATAGCATCTGAAGTTTATATAGATAATCATAATAAATCTATTATCTGAAAGGAATAAATAAAGTAAACTTGATCGAACAGTTAATTATGAATAAGGTTGACATCCCTTAGGAATTGAATTGAAAAATTAGTTGACATGCCTTGATTCTCGAAAACTAGGGCTTGAATGAATGTGAAGATGATATATGATCCCCTATAATAGTGGGTCTCACATGTATATATAATCCCTAAACATGATCCCGTTCCTAAAAAATCAAAATCCTAATTATAATAGAAATCTACATAGAAAATGCTTAAAAATAGAATATTACTAAATATGCTTGCGTCAGCCCATGGCGGGGTTTTTTACCTTTACTTGACAAGCGAGGTCAGGTGAGTTTCGCTTCTTCTTTGGCTCGAAAGGAACCCCAGGTCGAGGTGATAACATTCCTTCGTAAAAGCCCTCTGGGGTGGCACTCTAACAAAAAAGAACTTCATGTTGGTGACTTGAATATACTACTAGGGTGGCATTTGCATAGAGGTTGTGACTCCCTCGAATCTAGGGACTCGAATTTCCCACTGATTTGGTGTTCACGCACCTAAATGAATAACATCTAACTACCCATAATAAAGGTAAAAAAATGAAACTAAATAGAAATCCTCCCGATAAAGAGATTCTGATAAGCTTAACAAATCAATCCCGTATAATCTAACTTAATACATCGATCGAAAACATTACATAATTTAAATAAGTTTTTAAACATAACAAATTAAGTCTTATCATTAACAATCTCGAGTAATAATCAAGTCTTCATCATTTTGCTTACTTTTCCTTAGCCACTAGCAATGGATGGCTCATTGACTCTTTCAACTTTATCTGCTGATGTTATTATCTTGAGAGTGAGAAACAAATGCCCACAAGTTTAACGATAGCTATAATAATAACATGCGAGTAAGCAAATGGATAGTGAAAAGAAAGCTCGGTCTTTAAATAAAACTAGATCGAGGAATCAAAGTACATCGAGGGTCATAAGACCATGAACTATGTCGAGGTTATCAAGTATTTCTATTTTAAACCTTTATGATCGTAAAAGATTATATGGACCTTACTTCTCGTCTTATGGGGATCGACCCTTAGTACCCATGTATATGCACAACATCTTAGCAGCTTTGCGTAATATAATCCTCTGTATGCTTGGGTTTGTTCATCTCGACTTTGACATTAGAGTTCGCACGAAAAGAAAGTTTGGTTTGGATTAACCCGATGGTAATTTAGAGGTTCAATAATCATCGACTAAAGTTAGTTGAATCAATAAAATTCACTATCCATTTAGAGTTTCCATGCTATAATGTAATCGATATTCAAATTAAAGATTGAATCGACTCTATATAATTGAATGAACATTTCATAACATAAGTAATACTTCAAAGGGTTAGAACATTTCATTTGGAATCATGAACTTGAATGATTAAGCTTTGAGCAGTTTGAGGCGAGAATACGAAGTTTGCTCGACAAATATAATATAGTTTAAGGAAGCACTAAATGGAAATGTTCAGCGATAATAAAGTTTAAGGACTTGATCGATGAAAGTTTAGAGTTATGGAACTTGTGTAAGCGTAATGAAGTTAGGATAAGAAACTTGCTTAACATAAGTAGTAAGGTTGAAAACTTACCTCGTCGTGGCTAAGCGATTACCACTTCGTATTCACCACAAGTTCTACATGCGTACTGTATGTATTCACAACATTCATTAGTTACATTAATATTAACTTTATAAGTTTAGTTCCCCCTTTCAATATAACTTGTTAACTTAGTTTAAGTTTTGCTCACTACCGTAAATCACACATTCTGAATAGAAAGTCTCGAATCCTAAGTTTAAAAAAACATTACCTCTTCTTAAGAGCATCACATTTAGCCATATACACTTATCAAATTATCATACTGAATTTCACTATTTGAGCGTTAACCGTATAGCATCCCAATCAGGGTCCTAAATCACTGCACAGATACTGGACACTTAGTTCTAAGCTATTATGGAAGATATAAGCATAAATTATTTATACATTAAACATTACACATTATCCCCAATTGAGAACCTTCACTTAAAACTGAATCGATATCATATTTAACATCTGATATTATTATTATACAATCTTTATTTACAAATCTAAATTTGAACACGTAGTCCCATTTGAACTTGGCTTTGACTTTTCCTTGTGTCAAGCGTATTAGCCTTAATACGTAATGTTTATCATTTGATATATGAGGGTGAGCAACAGTTTTTTCCCTTGAGTTTAAGTTGATAAATTAAGGATATATCATGATGGAAAGATTTTGAATAATAGTGGCTAACATTCGATAATATAATTTGTAAACTAGCATGGATAATTTTCATAAATTTGGATGAACATTGAACATGAACATATCGATTATGCTCTGGATAGAGATAGTAATGAAGGTGATTAGCACTTTCATACACGATGAACACGTCTGATATATCTGAAAGTGCGATTGAATGATTCGTAGGCGTGATAATGACAATGATTAATCACCTGACATATATAAAATTTATAACTTTCGGGGTTGAGTTAAAGAGAACTTATGCTGCCTTTATTGATTCTGAATTCTGAAACATAACTTATCTTTTATCTGAGACCTAATATAGATAATATCGATCTCAAATATTAGAATAATATCGTCTAAAAGTATAAAAATAACCTAAACACGTTTACCACATAATCAGTTATTAGATACGGCCGATCTGACTAACATAAGACTTAGTGTCGATGAATTATTATTATTGTGAATCTGAGTTGAGTTTTGTACTCTATTATGACTTCAAGCATTAATAGCTTAGTCGATAACTATCGAGCCTAATATCCATTAAGACTCTTTTATTAGCATAATACACTCCAAGTATTAACTTAAAGACAATTAATTATTGTTGAAATAATTTTCATAAGCTCATAATAATTTTAAGTAATTATTATCATTTATTATGATTTTCATAATTTATTTAATCATTAATATCATATTTATATGATTTAAATATCATAATTATTATCATTAATATCTATTTAATATTAAATATTAATGAAATACATAAATAAATAATATTATACATTATTTATAATATCTCAAGTATTTTAATACTTTATTAATTACCATAAAATAATGATTTTTAAATTAATTAAGACCTAATTTTAATTTTGATGTCCCTTTTAGTTACTTGTTCTTTGGTGTTCTCATGTTAATGTGAGATTTGTTTGAAAAAACAAGTGAAAAAGGTCAGACATGTGTAATGTCGACGATTTGACTTTAAAAGTCGCGCCGGTTGGTGTATTTATTTGGTTGCACCAAGCCTAGCCTTAGCGAAAAGGTTTGCACATTGACCCGGTGATGTGACCAACTGCTAAGCAGGTCTGTGAAAGCAAGAGATTCATTAAGGGTTTGGGGGCTTGGTTTATGCGGAGGGAAGGTGTTAGGCACCCCAGGCATCCGTGTTGCCACGGTGCCGCCCTTTCAAAAAAAAGCTATTATATGAATGTGTGTGTGTGTGTGTGGATCGATGTGCAATTATTTGGAAGTAGTGTTGTACCTCGTTAGCACCTATATCTGAGGTTTGAATTTATAGAAAATTCGGTTTTAACGAGATATAGCAATGAGGTTTTATAAAAAGGTTTTTCAAACCACATGCTCGATAGTAATTGAGGCCTTTGATACTTCCATTTTATTATCTAAATGTTAAACTTGTTTGCTTTTATTTTTGAGATCTGAGGCATCTGCGAGAAAAAATAATATCTGATGATCTTAGAACTCCTTATGGGCATAATGACCATCGAGGAAATTCGAGACACTTTGTAAATAATGTACAAATTTGCTTACAATTTGGAAAATGTCATCATCGTGGGAGGCCGAATCTAGATTGATGGTGAATCTGTGATCACATGATTCTAGGCTCACATGATCTCAATTTGTATGGAAAGCGATGGCGAGTTATATATTATATATATATATATATATATATATATATATATATATATATATATATATATATATATATATATATATATATATATACATGATCAACCACCATGAAGCAACTCCATGGGGATCGAAATATAAATAAAAGCAATAAATGCTATCAGCCAGCCACAGAAGTGAACTCAGGCGGGACTTGAATGTAAATAAAATTTGTAAAAGCTATCAAGCTGCCACGAAGTGAACTCGGCGAGCGAGATGAAAATAATAAAAAGCTATAAAAAGCCACGGAGGAAACTCGAGCATATATAAATATATATATATATATATATATATATATATATATATATAGCGATAAATATAGGATATAAAATCGGGCTCATCGGATATATGCATATATTACAGCGATATATATATATATATATATATATATAAAGCAATTAAGCATACCGGATGTAAAATCGGGCTATGATAAATATACAATTTATATATATATATATATATATATATATATATATATATATATATATATATATATATATATAAATCGCTCACAATATAAATATATATATAAAAAGGCTAAATGGATATAAAATATATATATATATATATATATATATATATATATATAAAAGCTAATAAGCACTCTCGAGGCCAGGAAATCTAGGCTCAATCGAGGCATAACTTCGATAATGTTAGTATAGTATATATATATATAAATATATATATATATATATATATATATATATATATATATGAGACGAAATGAAAACCACGGATGAGAAGTCAAGGCGAAACACACTCACACGACTCTCAGCGTGTCTGACGGTGTGTGATAATATGAGAAGAAAGCTTTATAGAATGTGAGAAGGCTTACGGTGGGGTTTGCAAAGTAGACTTCTATGACTTTATTTGGATAACTACTCGGCTCCGTGGACAAAAAGATAGCTATATGTGAGCTGTTTAAAAAAAACACTCATATATGGGTGTGTACAGAGCAAAATGGGCGGGGCTTTCTCGCCTTTTCTCTCTCTTCTCTCTCAAAAATGGGTGACCCTGACCTTGTATGTATATAGGCGGATGGCGCGCGAGGTGTACTGCTGATGCATGATTACTATGGTGCTTGGTAAGTGGTGGTGGCCCGGGCTTTGCGGGTCCGTCGTCTCAAAATCGTGCACTCACGCCTTTGTAATAATGTCTTTCGAACTTGCGAGAACTTCAATCAGAGCTTCGAGCGAGGTATATGTGACCTTCTTTGGATAGCTTGTGTCGAGAATTCTGTGATGACATGGATTAGAGGTTGTGCTGAAGTCGGGGAAGGGGACCATGCCCATGGTCTTCAAGCTTCAAATTCTATCAAAATCTTGCCCGCGCGTAATAGTCACTCGGGATTGGATATCACGGTTCTTGAAGGACATAGTTGTATGTATGTATGTATGAAGTGTTGAGGCGATGCTGTGATGGTGTTGAAAGAGGGCAAGATGATGTTTGACTCTTCGTTAGGGGTTATCATCGGTTTGAAAGTTGAAAGTAAGCGTTGCTCGGGGTTACATCTGAGATTGGACTACTTGTTGGTATCTTTGCGATATCATCTTGTGAGAGGAAGTGTTGAAGTGGCGAGATGACGTTTGACTCCTCACAGGGGTTATCGCGGTTTGAAAGCGGAAAGTGAGCGTTGCTTTCGAGGTTACATTTGAGATTGGATTGCTTGTTTGTGTGCCTCACTTTATCATCGTGGGTGTACTGTCACTGCCGTTGTTATCTCGGGTGCGAGGTATGAGTGCCTCGTGGGAGAGAATTTGAGATTGAAGGTGATCGCATGTGTTTGAAACAAGCATTTCCGGAGTTATCGTCGGAGCTGCAACAACATTCCTTGGGGTTATATCGCGAGGATGAAACTTCGGGGTTATCTCAGGGTTGGAAATGATCCTTTCGGTGTGTGTTAGGGGTTGAGGATGAGACTCGGTGTGTGTTCAGGGTTGAGATGATGTTCGGTGTGTGGTCGGGTTGTGAACCGATCCTCGGTAGTATCCAGAATGGATGTATCAGGAATGGATGAGTTGTCTTCGGGGTTATCTCAGAGAAAGGCGATTACGCCCTCTGTAATGTTAGTGTGATTGTGAAAAAAATTTTGAGTGTCTACAGATGCCCTCTTTATCATATTCATGCGATGCAAGGCATGGATAGGATAAAGAATCCTAGACACTTGAAATCTGAAGTGAAATAAACATGATCTTATATGCGACAACATGATGCAAAATGTATGATGCATGATTGTCATGTAATCCTGCTTTGGGATGACAATCGGTGATGGCTTGGACATGCGATCCAAGTCTTGAGGATGTTGACGTTGGGGCTATCACCAAAGTCGTGAATCCTGAACAACGGCTTATATTCCATAGAGGTACCTCTTGTGTGAAGAGATTTGTGGGGATAAAGCTTTATGCCTTGAGGATGTGTATAACATATTCCCTCATCATCATGGAGATTCTTGCTTGATCGTTGTTGTTGTCGGGGGTTGACGACCTTCGTTGATGTGTATCACCGGATATCACGATGGATAGATTGTCGAGGTTGCTTGACCTTCATTGATGTGTGTATCGATGGTTGCATTGCGTTTGTACCCCCGTTGGGGATACGTGGATAAGTTGCTTTGATGGGTTTACTTGCCATCGGGAAATGCGTCGAGGTTGCTTGACCTTCATTGATATATGTATCGATGGTTCGTTATAATATTTGAAACTTGCGTTATACTTTTTAACTGTGGGATACGTATTTATTTATAACTTTGGTGATTTGTAACTTGTGCGTTGTAACCCCATTGAGGGATACGTTGATCTTTCGAATTTTGTAGATTCTGCGTTGTAACCCCGTGGGGATCGTCGAGGGTTGCTGACACTCATTGTGACATCGGACCTTTGTGGGGTATTATAGAGCATGATTTGTGAAAAGTGAGGCCCTTTGGTATCGTATACCTTGTATGCGGTGAATACCGATGTGGAACATGTGGAGCGAGTTTGACACATGAACACGGGATTTCGGGCTATTAAAGCTCGATCGCGTAGCGCTTTTATTCTGATTTGGCCTTTTTCGACTTGCGAGACCTCCTTTGCAACTCTAGCTGGGCAAGGGTGGAGGTGTGGGACCCGTGTAGAGAGTGTTGAGGTACACTGAATGGCCATGAGTGGGACTGCTGACTGACCAGTGGCTATGTAAAGCCCAAAAGGTTGCTTTTCATAAGTCATTTTTCATTTTGCTAGCGACGAAGGAAATCTGAGAGCTTCTCATCGGACTTGTTGAGTTGGGCAACTTTCTGCATAATCTGCTTCTACCGTACAAGCGTTCTTCCTTTATCACAGTAGTAGTAATGTATGCATGTATTCTTTTCCGGTTTTATCAGATTTGGAAAATGACTTATCACATGAAATGCATTTAGACACATAGTAGTGAATATAAATCTTGATATGACTTGATAAAAATATTGACATAGCAAATGTTAGTATTAAACCATCTTTGAACATAATGATGTGAAAAATTTTGACTTTTGAAGCGAGTCAAATTTGCACCTTTTCTTGTCATTTCTTATCTGTCGAGGACAAATGAGTAAAGGTAGACAAGCAAAATAATCACAGTAATTAGACTACACTTACGGATTTTTCTTTGTGATGTATTAAAATCATATAGGATGTATATATTTGTGTATAGGTGTCTTCTTGAATGGCCACCTAGTCATGCCTATAATGCGTGTGGATAGTCCCATTTACAAAGGGGCTATGGCAAAATTTTCCCAAAATGTAGGAATGATTAGTCATGCATTTTTAACTCTCTTGTAGATGTATGTTAAAACAATGCATGCATGCATGTAATCATAAATGTTAAAAAGCTCGGTAAAATTTACCACACCCTTTACGAGGTGATTTGGAGACTTGTTGTCGAGATATTATGGATCCGGATCGGTCGAGTAGTTCATGAGGACCACTTACGGTGTATGCGGAGGAGGGCTTACGAAGAGCCTCGGCGCCGATTACGTTAAACTGACCTAAATCGTTTGGTGGAAGCGGTGATCGTCTATCCGGGTTGAAGTCTTGGGATGTTGAGGGGCGAGGAGGAGGATGTACCGGTCGAGGTTTCTGCTCTGCTTTATCGTGTTCCCCAAGGGAATTGCGAGGAATTCAAGTGGTGAACCCGGATCTTCTTGGGTGACTTGAGTCGGCATCCTTGATATACTGCATGCAAATGAGGTATGAAGTTAGATCTTAATCGTCCTTGTTTTCTATTGATGAGGAGTAAAGGATTACGATGTTGATCTGTATTTGATGTAGGTTCGGCTTCACCTGACCTCGAGGCGGTTTAGCATCCACTCTATGTATCGGGCCTTGCATGATGACTCTGAAGCGATTATACATCATTTGGGGATTTGGAGCATTCTTTTCCATCCTTCCCGTCGTTGTCCACAGGGTTACCTCGGGGCATTATGCGGCGGTGGTTTCACGGACTTCGATCCTCCATTTCTTTGGATTTGTGAGGTGATGATGGCCTTAGATGGATTGGCGGTTTATCACGGTATGGAGTTTGGAGGGATCCGATTGCCTTGTATGGTGGATATTACCCCTGCCGTCGAGATCCTTGTTGGGAGTTCGGCGGGGCGCTTCGAGGCGGGGCTATTACGTGCGGGTCCTTTGGCGTAGATCTTATATGCGGCTATTGAGTGAGCCCATGCAGATGATGTGAGTCGGGGACCGCATTCTTGGCGATTGTTCTGATGATCATTAGAAATTTACTTCATAGTGAGATAATTCCTCTCTGGTGTCCTTCGCTTTGATCGGCGCCACTCGACACGTGGATAGTATAGGAGACTATGATTGGGGTTCTACACCTTTGCCTACTTCCTCGGGGAATCGCGCATGCGATCGTGAGGGCTTTAGCAGGCGTGGTTAGGATTCTACCCATTTACTTTGGTGAGTGTTTCTCTTGTCTTTTCCGTGTATGAGGTTAAGAGTGTTGGTGACGGCGGATGTTTGCCTTTGTGTTGGAAGTTTTGGGCCTATGAGAGGCTTCCATGTTTTGCGTCTGTGAGTGTGTTAGGTTTAGATACCTATCCACGAGGGATGGCGATGGCATCATTCCATCTTGGCGGAGGTCCACATTCTTTGAGGGTTTCACTCATTATGCTTCTACAATTTGGAGTTGTTGACGGTGGTGTCATCACATGGGTTCCTACTACTGGGGAGCATTTGGGAGTTGGTTTTGAGGATGGGTACCGATTGGAGTTGAGTCGTCATTTCCACCCATGAGATTCCTCTCTTCGTAGATGGAGGATGGGAGCTCTATTTAGGAAGCGTCTTTATCGAGAGCACTTCTGAGGAGAGATCCGTATGCCGATCTTGCCTCTGCCGAGGCGTTATTGGCCTATTTCGAGTCACCCGTCATTGATATCCCATTGTTGGGGATTGGCGGTTTTACTTTGTCGAGAGGCCCCACACTCGGGAGATGTTCGGCATTGGTGGATCCCTCGTACCATTGGAGCTCGGACCGCGCCACCACGGTTTATGGGGATATGGTTCGGGATCCGTGATGATGATGGATTGGCTAGCTTTGTGTCGGAGATCGACTCATGTGTGACCTGATTGATAGATTGACCCGGCGATTTGGACGGGCACATTTCTTCATCCGGCATTTGGGCGAGAGATCCTTGGCGGATACTTTTGATCCTTCCGGCTCTGGCTGGCCCCTCGGGTGACCGTATATGGTTTTGCGGTCAGATCCTCCATTGTATAGGCGACATCCACTGTAGATAGAGATCCGGTGACTTCGGGAGGAGTTACATCGGTGGATAACATCGATGATGTGAACATTGACACTTATTGACTTTTTACGATGTATTTCTCGTTATCTCTTTTGATAGAGCCTACATTAGGCTATTGGGTAGCCGCCCCATTCTCGTTATATCTTTTGATAGGCCTCTGTTGAGTTGTTGGGTAGCTTCGCCCCATTTCCTGTATTTTAATTTGTCTGAGAGATGTATTAGATGATGATATACTTAGGAATGTATATACAGTTTTTCATTCCCTATATCATATTGCCATCTATTGTATTATGCATATTATTATTATGCATATGTATGTATGTCGAGAGATATTGACATTGACCCTGGATGGTCTTATGACACGGCCCGTCTGGATGTCTTCTTGACGATTAGCGTATTGATCATACCCACCATTTTTTTGGTGGTAGGTAGTATATGATTCATGGTATGATAGTATATCACCATCGAGACGTGGTGATCGTAGATGATTCTTTTTGACATCTATGACCACATTGATGTTTGAGGTTCCCACGAGATTTGTAGAGGTATGCTTTCGAACCTTTGGGTATCGGAGGCGGGTTTTCGATTTGGGACCGGAGTTGACTCTACTTTGGAGGGTATGCGTTTTGATGATCTTTTGCTATTTGGGCAGACCTTGCGTGCATATGGCTATTGGAGACATGAGTAGGCGGTTCATGACCCTCTCACCGGGATTGAGGCGTAGAGTGGTAGAGGGCGAGATTACATCCGACCACGTGATATCGGCGTTTTTACATTTGATGATTTGGCTCGAGGATAGTTATACACGGCATTCGGGGATTTCACCACTGCCGGAGGACCATTGGCGTTCGGCGAGTGGATGTATTCTTGCTTGTTGTGCGTATTGTCATCGTCTACATACCACGATATATGGATGAGAAATTTGGATATCGGCGTCATTATGGCGGTGAGAGCTCTCGGGGAGGTCGTACCATTATCACAGATGATTATTTGAGAGACTACGAGGTCGACTACATCTTCTTTGCACTTATCGGCGGGAGTGTTCACGAGTAGTTCGGTCGTGTTGTATGTGTGGTTTATGTCACACTTGAGGGCCGATTAGCACATTAGGACGGCGGGGTTTTGCTTCACCCATGATATAGCCATATCATACTCCTTTTCGACTGTGAGTGTCTGAGATCTTTGCATCGTGGTAAGCTTTTTGGCGAGGATTAGAGACCCATTTGCTATATTTCGTGTTGGGGCTTAGCTCACCCTATAGCTTCATTACTCATACTCGGGCATGGATTACCTCCCTACAATTTGGATTGAGAGGCATGATTACTTACCACCAGCTTTGGCGTGATGTGTCGGTTTGACCGGTTTGAGATTTTCATCCTTATGAGAGGCGGTGAGTCGGCTTAACCCGCACCACCGTTTTATCGGCGGAGGGCAGATCCGGGTTGTATGCTGTTGGGATCGGTGAGAGCTAAATTTGAGTTTTCATCGATCATCGAGGTTGTTCTGCGAGTATTTTGCATGGATGGAGAGAGAAGCTGCATCGGTGTGTAGTATCCACAGTCGAGGATTGATTACGATGATGAGGAGCTATAGAGGGAGGTGACATTCCCATCGATGATTTGGCTGGCTTTGAAAATGCCGGCATTTGACATTTGTGATGGATTCTCCCACCCGAGTGCCTTTGTTACTCGATATTGGCCTGACATCTGGGCGAGCTTACATCGATGACTATGAGAGAGATCGGGGCTAGGGCGCGATGTTGTGACTCTTGATGGGAGAGGCAGCTCTGTTAGAGAGGATGAGGCTAGATCGGCCGAGGATGCATTTGATAGTGGGCGGGATCGCCTTATCTGCTAGGGATGTGGCCATCATGAGGACGAGTACTTGATTAGATCCCCGGATGGTATCGGTCTTCTAGCGACATGAGTGCTTACATTGATGAGCATTATGCCACCATGCGGTTAGCCCTACGATCTGCTAGCTCGTATAGATACCCTTGGGCGGGAGCTTGCGGTGTTACCTCCGTCTTGAGAGAGGATGCCATGTTAGATCGATAGTCGCATATATCTGAGATCGTAGATAGCTTTGTATTTTCTGCACAGACTAAGCAGCCATTTTGTCATATATACAACACACATATGTATATATATCAAGCAGTATTATGTATATGGGGAAATATATTTTGATTCACTTCCCTTTTAGTTATGCCTTGATACTTGCTTGATATTTTTGCTGTTTCTTGAGGGCCTTGTGATCTTGATGCATTACGAACTTATCCTTGATAGGTGGACATTGAGGCGTCATGAGATCTCTTAGAATGGATCATTGATTTTTTATATAAATCCTACCATCTTTGGTGTCTTGGGGGTAGTATCTATGTATGAAATGTGGAGAGGAGAATGGTTTCTTCCTCTACGAGATTATTAGCACCATAGATGGTGCTTGATACTTCTATTTGTGAGAAGCCTAGTTAATTCCATCTCTTATGGGTTGGTATTTGCTCTTTGAGAGCGCGATCATGACTTAGATGGTCATAGAATCTTCTATTTGTGAGAAGAGGTTGGGTAATTCCATCCTTTGATCTGAAAGCAGATGAAATGTGGTGAATTGAAGGTTGATCGATCTTAGTGTGACAAATATTTTTGTTACGGTAGGGTTTAATTTGAACCATGAATGGTACGCCTCGTACTCTATTGAAGAGGAGATCAAGTCTGCGTAGTTGAACACTGGTGTAAGAGGTTCAACATTTTGAATGTGAAAGCGGATGAGGTGTAGAAATGTTTTTGTTTTTTTTTTTTTTTGTAGAAAGAGGCGGAGAAAATTTTTGTTGTTTTTTTTTTATTGCGGCCGGGCCATATAGAATATGGTTGCCCTCGTACTCTATTGAAGAGGAGATCGGTCGGCGTAGTTCGCCCCTCGGGATGAATTGAAGGCGAAAGAAGCGTAAATCCCCATGCGAGGCTATCTTTGCGGGGGGAGAAGAAAGTTTGATCCCATAATGGGGACAAAGCTGCGGTGTGGAAAAAGTTTGATCCGTCTTGGGATAAGCTAAGCGTGAAAAGTTTAATCCGTCTTGAGGATAAAGCTATGAGTGTAGAAAAGTTTAATCCGTCTTGAGGATAAAAGCTTGAGAGCGTGTGAAAAGTTTAATCCGTCTTGGGATAAAGCTGCGGTGTGAAAAGTTTAATCCGTCTTGAGGATAAAATTGTATGAAAGATTTGAAAATGAGGTGAAACGAAATTGCTTTGGTTTGAAGTGTATATTTCCACGAGGCGAGAAGAGTATGTAGAAAGGAAGGGTTCAAAAGCGGAATGATTGGTGATTGGATGATCAAAACCGGGATGTTTGTTTGATGGTAACCGGACATAATACCAGTTTCACGGTGTCAGGAGTTGATAAATTTGTGGAAATTCATCGCCATATCTATTTCTGCAATCTGAGAGCACCTCTGTCGATACCTCCTTGACAACAAATGGGCCTTCCAGTTAGGGGCGAATTTTCCCTTAGATTGATCTTGGTTGTCGATGATCTTCTTCAAAACCAAGTCGTGTTGTTTGAGCTGCCGTAGTCGGACTTTTACATTGTAGGATCGATGCGATCCTTTCTTTGATATAATTGACCATGGAAGATTGTTGCGCGTGGTTCTCCTTTAAAATATTAGAGACAATTGGTGATACATCTTGTACCCATTGGTCCTCATCAGTGAGCATCCATCGATACTACGAGGATTCCATTTCCACCTCTATATAGAACCTTTGCTTCCATCCATCCATAGGCTAACAGTAGGGGTTGCCCGGTGGAAATGCGCATAGAAGTTACGTAGGCTAATAAAAGTCGAGAGGCGAGAGGTCGAGGCCATCCTTTGTGATTGGCGGACATTTTTGCATGATCTTCTTGATGTTTTTATTAGCAGCTCTCTCTGACACCATTCATCTTTGGATGGTAGATGGCGGAGTTAAGGTGTTTGATGTGGAATTTCTTTGCATAACTCCTCCATCATTTTGTTGTTTGAGGTTCTTAGCATTATCGACCTGATGACCTCTGGTTGTCCATATCGACGAGACGACATTGTTTACGATGAAAGCAATGATAACTTCTTTAGTAACCAGGGAAGGAAGTTGCCTCTACCCATTTGGTGAAGTAGTCGATCATGGTGAATATGAATCGATGACCATTCTTGGCTTTGGGCTCGATGGGCCGATCCGTCCATTCCCCACATTGAGAAGGGCGAGGCGAACTTCGTATTGTGGAGCTCCCTTGGAGGGCGTGGATAACATTCCATGGACTGGCATTGATAGCACCTCTTGGCGTGATCATCACGGTCGACTTTGAGTGTAAGCCGATAATGTCTATTACGAGAATTTTCTTGACAAGTAAGGGTCCGCTCGTGTGTGGGCCACATACTCCACCATGGATCTCATCCATGAGCCTCACGAGCTTGGTCTTTGTCTAGACATCGAGGAGACCTAATCCTGCGTCTCTTTTATAGAGTGCATCTCTCGCTCGGGTAGAATTTCATAGCAAGTCGATGAATCGCCTCTTCTCGGTTAGGCTCGCCTCGGTGGGTGTAGATCCATCTCATGAGATACTCCTTGATATGTTGATACCAAGGGTGGTGGATGGGAGGTAGTTCATCGATACTTCTCAGCGTAGTTCCATAGGGGGGCTTTTGCATAGTAAATGTGATGCTTGGCATGTTTTTTCCTTGTCAAGTATGTGAACGAGGAGGCCGACGTTGCTAATGCATCAAAATCATTCTATTACGAGGAATGTGTAGAAAGGAGATTTCTTGAACTCAAAGCCATCTGTAGAACTTTTAGATGGTAAGGCGACAAATGTAATTCTTTGGTTTGATAGATTCCGTGGATTGTTCGATCACCGATTTGGAATCCCAAAAAGCGAGTTAATGCTTTGATGCCCATTGAGCGGGCAAGTTTTAGCCCCATGATCTGACCTTCATACTCAATTTGTGTTGTTGGTCTTGACAAATTTGCAATTTTAATGGCGACGGGATCTTGCTCCCCGTCTTTGGATATTAGAAGCTGCTCGGCTCAGAGCCTTACATGTTAATGACTCCATCAAAATACATTTTCCACGTCTGGCATGTATGTCGTCTTGATGTTGTTCTTTGAATTGTCATTACCCCCCTCATCGGGGAAGTATGTTTCAAGGTTTGTAGTCCCCTATAGGTGCGGCGGCGAGTTGATCCATAATTCCTTGACCTTTGACAGACTTTTTGCATCACGTAAGCGATGTCAAATTGTTGTAGGATCAGCGCCATCAGACGGTCGACAATTGATATGGGCTTCTTGAACACATACTTGAGAGGATCCGCGGGATATAAGATGGGTTGTGTGACCATGGAGATAATGTTGTAATCTCATGGAAGCCCATGCTAAAAGCACAACAAGTCTTCTCAATCGAGTGTACTTGTGTTCTTTGGTCTTTGAATCTTTTCTTTGAGGTAATAGATAGCTCGTTCTTGGCCTCTATCATCTTTTTGCTGACATCGACCCGTGGCATTGTCATTAATGGGACGGTACATGAATAGGGAACATCATCCACAGGAGGTACCAAAATAGGGCGTTAAGCATTTGCTCTTTAATTATAAGGAAGGCTTTCGACACTCATCATTCCATTTCATGGAAGAGTTCTTCCTTAATAAGCTTGAAGATGGGTTCACGAGGTTCTTTGTGAGTTGAGAAATGAATCTGCTAATGAAGTTGATTCTTCCCAAAAATCCCGTATTTCCTTCTCTATCGAGGAATGGGCATTTCCTTGATGGCTGGATTTTGGTAGGATCGAGTTCAATCCTTTTTGTGGTGACTAGGAAACCTAGCAACTTGCGATTTGACACAAAAGGCGCACTTGCATTTGGATTCAACTTCAAGTTGTACTTACATGACTGTTGAATAGCTTCTTGAGATGGTCTAGGTGGTCCTCCTCCTTTCGGGATTTGACAATGATGTCATCCACATAGATCTCTATCTCTTTATGCATTAGATCGTGGAAAAGAGCCATCATAGCTCGTTGATATGTTGCCCCGGCATTGATGAGTAGAATGACAAAATCTGTAGCAAAAAGTTCCCAGGCGTGATGAAAGCGGTTTTCTCACGGTCTTCCTCGGCAACCATAATTTGATGGGTACCCAAAGCAACGCAAAAGGAGTACATGTCGTATTGAAGCGGTATTGTCGATGAGAATGTGGATAAAAAGGCGCAGGAAAGCTATCTTTTTAAATGAGCTTTGTTTAAATCCGGTAATCCCACAAACTCGCACCTTTCCTCTGGTTTAGCAGCGCGGGAACAATGTTGGATATCCACTCCGGATATGTAGACACCATGATGATGCCGACTTGAAATTGTTTCACAATTTCTTCTTTGACCTTTAAACTCCACTCGGGTTTTGATCGCTTTGAGTTTTTTTGTCTGGCTTGGCTTGAATCCTTCTTTAATGGGAAGGCGATGAAGAACAATGTCGGTGGACAAACCCACCATGTCTTCATGAGACCATGCAAACACATCTGGAATTGGGTTAATAGTGCGACCATGTCATTAGTTGATTTGTGGTAAAAGTGCGAACAATCTGGATTAGCTTAGGGTTTTCTAAGGTTCCAAGATTGAAAGGAGTAGTTTAGTCGAGGTTGGGTTTAGGCTTATCTGCGACCCATTCCTTAATCTCTGAGGTGTCTCGATGTCCTCTTGAATGTCCATCGAGTCTGAGTCAACTTTGCATCAAAATTCTGACCCTTGTGGGAAGGCACCTCATCGACAAATACAGGCACATCTAAATTGAGTCTGAAACAAAGTATGCTTTCACTTAATATATCAATTTGTTCGATCATACAAAAGTGTTAGCATGTACTTGATAAAATAATTGCTAATCTTGTAAAGAAAAGTAAGCAATTAAAGTTATCTGAGAGGCGGAGGATTTTTGCGCGTTTTACCCTCGTCGACCGATCATGGAATGTTGTTCCAATTATCGAGGGCAAAGTCTGATGAATTTGCGATAATGGAAGGATCGTCATTGTCCTCCTTCTCTAGAATGATAACCATGACATCACAGGCAATCATAAATGCAGGGTGTATCTGTTTGTATGTTCATCATGAACAATGGCGCGTATACTGCCATCATCAAAGCGAGGTCGTATTTTACGTTTAGTTCCTTTTCTTCCACTTGGGATCGGGGAATCGGCACCTCTTTTGCTTTGAAAAGTCTTGGCAGGAAGCGACATAGTCAGAATATGTGTTTTATAGCTGGAAGGTATATCATTTCGTGAGGTGCGTATTGAAAACATCATCGTGTGGCGGAAGCTTGAGAGCCGGTGGGGTGTTTATGCGGATTCTATGGTGAGAGGCTGGCGAGAATAGCCCTACCATTTGTCCGGTTTATTTGGACATTTGAATAGGGTGCTTAATACCACTTTGTCTTTCTGAAGCCCTTGTCGGTGATAACTTGATGACATCATTTCTTGAGTAGCAAGCATAACCTCGGTAGAAATCTTGGAGTGCGGGAAGTGGTGCTTGATAGGTTGATATTGAGTGTTGCTCACTTCAAGTATGAAAATGGCGGCTCAACTTGAGTTAAAAGCGATGATTGGCGAGATCCTTATTCGAGGATACTACGGCTCTCGGCATTAGATGACTAGGCTATTGTTGATAATGTATTTGAGTTGTTGATGTAATGTGGAGGAACGACTCGACCATATGTATCCATGGTCTCCCCGATAGCGAGGTTGTATCCACGAATCTATCTTTAGGACATGGAAGGATACATTTGAATGTATTTGGGCCAATCTCGATTGGCGATTCAATTTTAAGATGACGCGCCGTCGGGATCCATCAAAAGCTTCGGATAGCAGTGTGTGTTTGCTCTGGATCGCTTGAGATTGACATTCATCTTAACGAGGGTGGCATAAGGACGGATATTTAGAGATGAGCCTCCATCTATATAGAACTCCGGCTAGCATGTGTACGGAAGACAACTTTGCGATGTGCGGTGGCTTCTGATAATAGGTCCCTTGAGGCGGTATGTAAATCATCGATGAAGGATATCACATTGTTGTTGAAAATGTGATCAAACGGATGTTGAAATCTTTCCACATCCTTGATTTTGGCGAGATAGGCTTCTTGTAAAACACATAATAGAATCTTAGATGATCTTGGAAGAAAACCAAATCGATATAGATATACGGTGTGGAGCTTGTCGTAAGCTTAAAACCACATTGGCTTCATTGTGGCCCATAGTGCGGAGGAATTGTTGATCTTCTCCATGGGAATCTTCCCTTTGCTTTGCAAGTAGGCCATAACCCGTTGAGGAAGATCGGTGGATTATCCTTGACCTTTATAGCGATAGTATGAGGCGTAGATCCTTGACTTCTCCATAATTCCATGGAACTTTGTGCAAAGTGACAACGAGGATGTTGTGTGCGAAGGGTAGAGAAATTGGCTCGAGTGCGGCCACTTTCAAAGGATTATCGGCTCCTTTGAGTTGAATTGGATGTATAGGAAATACTTTGATAGTCTCATTATCACGCCGGATATAAGCTGCGATCGATTCCTTCCATTTGGTAGGACATGCATTCCCACCTTTGAGTTGCTGGTGTAATCATACGCAATTTGCGGGACACATTATCGATAAGATTACGAATGAGATGGCGGAGTGCCTGACATTCTTCTGTCTTGTGTGTGGCGAGAGTGTGAATAATCTTGACACACTTCATCGAGAATTGAACCATCGCGAGGCGGGGATTGATTGGAGGTAGAAGGAAGGTAATTCTTCCGCCGTTGATCAACATTTGCAATATCTCCTCCATAGATTGGTAGAGATAGGTAAATTCCTTTGATTGGCAAAATCGGCGGGCTTTAGCACTTGCTCTCTTCTGACCTTATCCTCCATAGCTTCGCTTTACGAAGGTGATGGTGGAGCATTCATAACAAATGGAAGGAGATAGGCATGCTCTGTTTGATTAATTGGCGTGTGACTTGATCTTTGATGAGTCACGATTCGATGATTGCTCGATTTGTTTTACAAAGAGCTTTCATCTTTCGTTCCATAGTAAAGCTGGAACTTTGCATAATCCCATCTCATCATCATCAAGTCTTTGATGGTTTGAGATGCTTTCTTGATAAAAATTGGAAATTTTGCCCGGTGCTCAAGTGATCATGTTGACCTCTTCTTCTTTGTGTTGAGGAAGAGGGTTATCTTGCACATGAGGTTGATCGGGTTTGGTGACTCTGATCTCATAGTTGTCTATCAAGTCTTGGATCTTGTGTTTGAGCCCAACAATCTTGAGTATCATGTCCGGTGCTCGGCATGATAAGCACACTTCGAGTAGCATTAAAACCCCTCCCATTAGGGTTGTTGGTGGAAGAAGGCGTGTAATTTTTTCTTGAGTAGTCGGAAAGCAAGAATATTCTCGGCGAGTCCCTAAAGGGTGTGAGCGTTCGAGGTCGCTTTCTTCTCCATTTTTTAGGCAATGGAGGGTTTGAAGATTGTGCTTGAAAAGGGAATAGTTTCTCCTTTGTATAGGCGTGCTTTGATTGCCTTTTTGTCCTTGTAGTATCGAGGAAACATCCTCCTCTTTCTTTTTATGGACCCTCAGGAAGTTGTTTCCATAAGATCCGGATTTGGATGTGTTGTTAATGACTGACTTAAAATGGCGAGGTCTTGAATCTTTCGGACTTGATCCCATTTTCGGCCATTTCTCCGTGCTTGATCATTTGGAGAATGGTTTGCCAATACTGACTAGAACTCTTTCATAGAAAGGAGCTTCTGTACATCTATGAAAGTCATGACCATTTTGATTACGTCATGGAAGGAATAACTTGAGCGACAAAGGCGCCTCCACCTTTGAGCATACTCTGAATGACTCGTTATTTATTTCTTGACCTTGGTAATTTAGTGCGAGGTCGAGGAGCCATCGAGATTGAAAAGCTGTATTGAGTGAGGAAGGCGTGAGCTAGCTCTTTGACTATGGATCTTTGAGAGTTGTCTAATCTGGTATACCATGAGCGGGCTTCTCGGTCGGACTCTTTTGGGAATATTTGCATTACGAGCTTTTCATCTTTCGCGCATAAGATCCGAGTTCTCAATGAATACCTTTAAATGGGTATAAGGATCCCCTAATCCAGTCATACTTTTCAAAATCGGGGTTTTGAATTTCTCTGGATATTGAACACGGGAAATATGCAAAGGTGCGTATATGAAACAAACTTGCCGTGTGTCCCGATCCCTTTGAGAAGCAGCGGATAGTTTCCTCCATTTGGAGGACCTTCTTCTGATATCACCGATTATCTGGATCTCCTTTGAGATGGGTGCTTTTCGGGGTCTTTGTTGGTCGTATCAAGTGATGCTCTGGAATTGTTTTTTCGGACCTTGGACTCCCCCTTGTGTAGAGGATTACGTATGTATAGGTATCTTACGTACCTGAGTGGGTGGTGTAATTCTTTCGAGTAGAAACGACGAGTCATGATTTGTTTACTCAATCAGTCAAATTCTTCTCGGAAAGCAGTGTTAGGTAGTGGGAAGAAGACATGATTGGTTGTAGGCTCGTGGCCTTTTTGGATTTTTGCGGAGTAATGAGGCCCGATTGCTTCCCTACAAAAGACTTATGTAGTTTAGTCTTAGGGTAATGTAAATGTTATTATCATAACAATGTCCGTTTTAGGAATTTTGTCCTGTAAAAGTTGGTTGTTAATTGATAACATGTATATATCATATAGAATAAATTATAAATTAAATGCTTTTACAAGTAATTGAAAATGGAAAGTATGAAGAGACTTTCCTCGCGTTTGGTTTATCGAGAGGTTGACCTATCTTAGGGTTACTCTCGCGGCTTTTTGGCATGAAGGTTCTCAGATCATCGCATGATCTACTTGGCGGGAAGTTAATCCGGTCGTTCAATTTGGAAGCGAATCTCGAGTGGTGCCTTTCACTTGAGCCCGGGGAATTATTCTTCCCATGGGTCGATAATCAAACTGCAAGCAGGATAGCCTCTCGATGGAGGACCACACAACATACATTCACATCTACAACGTGTCTCACCGTTTATGCAAAATGATGACATGTGTGAAGCACTAATATCCTGAGATAGATATTTAGCGGTGCGATAATTAAGATGCGTTCGTACACATTCATCATAAATGTAAATGCAACATTCACACACAAGCATATAACAATTTTGAAAAGCTTGTAATAGCGGCTTAAGCCCTCTTCTTTGGAGTCCCAATGATGCGCCACACTGTCGGCGTCGGGATTTTTGATGTCCCTTTTCGTTACTTGTTCTTTGGTGTTCTCATGTTAATGTGAGATTTGTTTGAAAAAACAAGTGAAAAAGGTTCGACATGTGTAATGTCGACGATTTGACTTTAAAAGTAGCCGATTGGTGTATTTATTTGGTTGCACCAATATATAGAAAAGGTTTGCACATTGACCCGAGTGATGTGACCTTTGCTAAGCAGGTGCTGTGAAGCAAGAGATTCATTAAGGGTTTGGGGGCTTGGTTATGCGGAGGGAAGGTGTTAGGCACCCAGACATCCGTGTTGCCACGGTGACCGCCACTTCTCAAAAAAGCTATTATATGAATGTGTGTGTGTGTGTGTGGATCGATGTGCAATTATTTGGAAGTAGTGTTGTACCTCGTTAGCTTTTATATACAAGGGTTTGAATTTATAGAAAAATTGAGTTTTAACGAGATATAGCAATGAGGTTTTATAAAAAGGTTTTTCAAACCACATGCTCGATAGTAATTGAGGCCTTTGATACTTCCATTTTATTATCTAAATGTTTGACTTGTTTGCTTTTATTTTTTTGAGATCTGAGGCATCTGCGAGAAAATAATATCTGTGATCTTAGAACTCCTTATGGGCATAATGACCATCGAGGAAATTGAGACTTTGTAAATAATGTACAATTTGCTTACAATTTGGAAAATGTCCATCGTGGGGCAGAATCTAGATTGATGGTGAATCTGTGATCACATGATTCTAGGCTCACGTAATCTTGCAATTTGTATGGAAAGCGATAGCGATTATATATATATATATATATATATATATATATATATATATATATATATATATATATATATATATATATATATATATATATATAATCATGATCGACCACCATGAAAGCAACTCCATGGGGATCGAAATGTAAATAAAGCGATAAATGCTATCAGCAGCATACGAAGTGAACTCGAGGTAGGACTTGAATGTAAAATAAAGTTGTAAAAAGCTATCAGCGCCACAGAAGTGAACTCGAGGCGAGATGAAATGTAAAGAAATATGTAAAAAGCCACGGAGGAAACTCGGGCTTTGTGAGAATGTATATATATATATATATATATATATATATATATAATATAAATACTAGGATATGAAATCCGGGCTATATATTATATATATAATATATATATATATCGGATATATAGAATAAAACAGGCTCATCGAGGATATATATATATATATATATATATATATATATATATTATATATATATATCATATATATATATATATATATATATATATATATATATATATAAAAGCCGATAAGCGCTCGGGCCAAAGTGCAGGCTCAATCGAGGCATAACTTCGATAATGTTAGTCAGTATATAAAATATATATATATATATATATATATAGTATATATATCTGAGCGAAATGAAAACCACGGATAGAAAGTAAAGGCGAAACACACTCACCACGACTCTCAGCGTGTACTGGCGGTGTGTGATAATATGAGAAAAAGCTTTATAGAATGTGAGAGAGGCTTACGGTGGGGTGCAAAGTAGACTTCTATGACTTTATTTGGATAACTACTCGGCTCCATGCCGGACAAAAGATAGCTATATGTGAGCTAATAGAAAAGAAAAACACTCGATATGGGTGTGTCTGAGCAAAATGGGCGAGGGCTTCCTCGCCTTTTCTCTCT